>BJFM01002068.1:30971-48860 GCA_016586285.1 Arothron firmamentum | reverse complement strand
AGGAGAAGCCGGTTGAGAAAGGCTGGCGTAGCCGGGTCTGCGGGGCCGACGGAGCAGGCTCGGAGAATCCAGGGCGGCAGATAATCCAGAGCTTTTATCAGGAGGATTAACACTCTGTTGACAGAAAGTGTTGCCGTCAAAATATGACTCATTCAGGTTTAATCATGTTACATCTCTTCGACAAACAGGTGTGCGTGCAAATGTAAATCAGTTAATATGTCTCATCCAGGATGTTGGTTTTACTTAATACTCCAGGAACACTGTCATATTCATTCTGAGTCATTTGGAGTGAAAACAGCTTTTTTCTGCTTCTTCTAAATCCATTTCTCCTCTTCTCTCCTCCAGAAATCACACTTTTCTCCTTTGTGTGGGTGTGAAACAGATGAAAGTCTTCAACATCAGGGCTTATTTGGGAATTATGTCTGCACACAGGGGGAAGTTTGGCACTTTAATGTGTTATGTATGAGCTGGAAAGTAAATGCCCCTGGCCATTTTGGGAGAAAAGAGGGAATACAATAAGTTAATGAAGCGTTGGCTGCTTCAGACGCAGCGATGACGGCGTCATGTGCAGCAGGCAGCTGATCATCAGCTGATCCTGCAGACTTCTCACACACTCCCTGACTCCATCCCAGTGTGTGTCTGCTCAGCAGTCTTTTCTTTTACATGTTTAAAAGCTGCTTTTGTTCTTGCGTGTCTTTAAACGGCCAGATTCAGGGGATCGTTACCGTTAGCCGTCGGGCGACCTGTGACCAGCAGAACAACTGCTGGTTTCCACCTGTAGGGAATGAAGTGACGCTGGAACACAAGCGCAGCTGCATGGCGCCTTCACGATGAGGCGAGCAGTCCTCTGCAGGCTTTCTCTACCTTTCACCACTTCTGCTTCTCTGAGTTTAACCGCGACTCGGTTCCCTCAGACCACGAGAAGACGTTCGCTACAAGAATGTGGGATAAAGAAATGAGCCGCGTTCCAGTGGAGCTTTTTACTCTGATTGGTGGGATTATAAGCTGGAGACTGTGGGCAACAAAAGAACTTTGTGCTTTGATCATGGCCTGAACGGAGCGAGCTGCCCGCAGGGTTCCAGTGTTTATCTTCCTTTACTAACTCCAGCACTGAGTAATATAGTCGCTCTCAGCACTGTTTAAATAAGTTGAAGCACCTCAGTCTCCTTGTTTGGTGTTATTGTCTGAAAAGGGAGACACTCGAATACTTTAGGGTGAGGAAAAATGGTCCTGGTGAATAAGCAGGAGGCCGATCAAAGCAAGAAACACAGAAAGCTTCATTTTTTTTCTTCTTTGGGATTAAAAAGACAGATTGGTATTTTCTGGCAGTCGATAGAAGACTGAACTTTTCCTCCCAGCTGTTTGTGGCTGTGAAATACCGATAAATGATTTACTCAGCATAAGCTCAATTGTAATTGCAGGTTTTACGACTGTGATAAATGAATCAACTGGACCATTATATAACCTATCACTAAAACGCAGCGTGACAGATAGGCCTTAGGAGCAGCTGCTTACCTCCTACCTCCGAACGACTGACCACACCCCAGCAGCGCCGTCCTCGTAGACCGACGCTAATCTGGCCGTGTGAGGCGTTCACAGCCGAGGAAGGTTTTTGTGGCTGCGCCACCCACGCCAGACGCCAGCAGCCTGGCGGTCTGCGCCGTCTCCTGCAGAGTTCTCCCACTCATATTAGTGCTGGCGGAGGTGCAGCAGGAGTCAGTCTCTTCAGCACCAGAGGCTTATGAAGAGCTCATCACTCTTCATCCTCATCATGTTTCTGTCAGGGCGCCGGATGGAAACTATTACACGCTACAGATCACTCGCGAGACGCGCTGCCCCCATGAACGCTGGCATTTTTAGCATGCAGCCATTAGAGCGTTTGCGTATTAACTGGTGAGTCTCATTATGCTAATTTAAAATGCGTATTATGGTTGACATCCTAAGACAGATTTCATGATCTATTAGTTACTTTCTCGCTGTGCTGTTTGTTTTTCCTACATGTTTCAGGCTCCACAGAGACGCTTTTAAACCTGACAGTCTAGACAGACGGCTCGTGATCAGTTGTATTCAACAGCAATCATTCACATAGAATACATGGAAACATAAAGGACTATCCCATGCAGTCCCTTTCTTGTCTCTCTCCAGCGTTAAATCTTTCCTGACAGACCAATAACAACGAGCATCGGCGGCAGAAGCCGGTCGTCCCTGACAGTGATCCATCACTCTGCTGTCGCCATTAGCATTCAAGCCTCATTAGCCAGCGAGCAACCAGTCTAAGATATGATTGTGGGCTATAAATTCCTTCCTGACACCAGCAGCAGCGTCTGTTTTTTCAAATATAAACATGAATCACAGTAATATCACAGTTCCAGATGAGTGGAATAAGCGAAACTGAAACACTTTTAGTGCTACTTTAGGCTTGTTTATAAAGCCATCAAGCTTTTCCCCTCATGAGCCGCAGATTTGATTCTACTCACAGGGGTGCGTTTGTAACTCTGAGTTAGTGTTTCGCTGCTGCGTTTTTGCATAAATGAATTAGCATCTCTTCATCACCGCCCATCATCAAGAAACTTGGCCTGTAAAACCGGCTCAGCTCTGATTGATTCTGCCATCTTCCTCTTGTCGCAGTCAAATGTGGCTCGTTTTGAGCTGAGCAGCCAGAACAGCGTTCAGCTTCTGCTGGAGGCGACGCAAACACAAACGAAAGGATCCGTCTGCGTCGGCAAACATCACAAACAGAGAACGCGTCATTTAGGTTTAAAATGTAAACTCAGCGTTATTAAATCAGAGATGTCTTTTCTGATTGGCTGCGTCTGCCTCATCTCTTCAAAGGAGGAAGACATACGAGAGCGCCGAGACCTCCCCCGAGAGTTAGCAAATCAGATTTACAGCTATTTTAGGATCCCCTGCCAGGTACAGGCACATCACCTGGGCCGGGATTATTGGATGAAATAGTATGCACCCTCTGCCTACTCTGTACATGTGTGTGTGTGTGTGTGTGTGTGTGTCACTGCAAAGGTCCACGTTTGTCACACATCCAGCGCTTGTTTGGACTCTTCTAATCGTTCCTGTGTCTGGTGTTGAGGCGACTCTCTTCACCTCTGCTCCTCGAGCTCTGGCGCCATATTAAGGCTTTTGCTCACAACCCGCTGATCCAGGATCAGCGAGCCAGGTGGGCTCTCAGGTCTTCACTGCCCATCTGTCTGCATCAGTGGAGGTGGGTGTTGCTGTGACTCGTGTCGTAAATCAGGCCGTAAACAAGCATTTCTGTTGTGAACCTTTTGCACGTGGCCAAATCGAACACGCTGTGTCCAAGTGCATCGTGGGGACGAGATCACGGCCCCTCAGAACTTAGGTTAATTAGCCTGAATTAGATGGACGGGTGGAGCGTAGTCATGTGCACTGCAGAAGACAGGCTGGCTGCTCCTGGAGGGTGTTTTACTCTTTGTCGCTCACGTTAAACTGCAAACATCCATCTCAAAGGGACTTTTCTGAGAAGCTGGTTGAAGTGATGCTGCGCTGGAGCCCCCCCTCTATTGGTGAAGCGTGTTTACGCAGGGACGAGGGCCTGTTTTTCTCCCTCTCTGGGTCTTCTGAGAGCCCGTTCAATACACAGATGGTTGAACTTCCTTTTAAGGGTTACTTCCAGGAACTGATCTCTTCCAGTAGACGTGGACATCATCATCAGTGTGATGGGTTCAACCTGGAGTTTCCTCACATAAAATCACTCAGCATCACCACTCAGAAGAAAGACTTCCAGTATTCCCACTGCGATTGTCCTGATGTCCAGGGGAGGACACAGAGGGACGCACCGTCCAGGACGCCCCTGGCCAGAGATGATCAGAGATGATTCAGACATTTGCTTTTTGTCGTCTGATCAGATGAAAAACATCTGCTGACATGTCTGAAGGCTCGCCTCTCCTCACCTTCACTTCCTTACAGATGTTTTAAACAACTTCCTCCAGTTTCATGTAAATATTGAGAGCAAAACGACCGTGCAGCAATAACAGCTGTGCTGGATCTGCAGCTCTGGAGGAGAACGCCTGAATTCTTTCACCTCTGAGCTCCTGACGCAGAGACCTGAGGCATCTGTCACCTGCACAAGCTCACTCATGGTTATTTCCCGTCCCTGCATTGTTATTTTATTGCAAGCAAACTGCCTGCCGCCTGTTTATGGCTGGCGGTGCCAGTGTAAGCAGGACTTAGCCGCGCTAATGAGGATTGCACCAGATAGGCACCTCAGTAAAAGCAGATCATAAAGGAGAATACACACGGTTAGCGGCTGCGGCCGTGCTCGGCTCTTTCCTGACAGGACGTCTTCCTGTGGACGGACTTCAGGCCTGTCCTCCAGTTTCCACCTGTCAGTTACCCAGACGCTCACACATGCTGCACCTCCAGCACCGTCAGAAAGTCCTGCAACACGAGCCCACGTAGAGTCAGACGAGTGGAACCAACCTCTATGACATCATGTTTGTTTAGAGGGCGCAGTGGAGATATGCTAATGTGAATATGTGCGCACGGACCAGTCGAATGGATAAAGAGAAGAGATTTGAATTGTGATGAATTCTTGTGACTGAAGCTGGTGTCTGATGAATCAAACACACGTCAACCTCAGGCTAGCACCCTGTCCTGCCGTCCTAAACTCTGCGTTCTGTATGTTCACAGCATGAACCGAGCCTTTCCCACACAACAACAACACAAAGGCTGATGTTCTGGTTTCCTTCCTGTCTTTAATATTGTTTTCTTCTTTCTTTCTTCAAACCAGCTTATGTCCCAGGGACGTTCTTCCTCTCTGAGCTGCACTAAATTAAATACTCCAGTCCTGTCCTGGTGCTTCCAGTCGTTCTTTCTGACTGGAGATGTCCTGACTTGCCCCAGCTCTACCAGTGTGTTTGACTCTGTGTTATTTTGCTGACCTTTTTTAAATTTACTTTATCAGCCATCACTAATAAAGTAGAGACCCCCCACCCCCACCCCCCACCCCACCCCAGCCCAGCCCTACCCACCCGAAAAAACAGAACCAGAAACCGCAGCTCGTATTTCACGACTGTGCGTCCTTGTTTGACGTTTGACTTTGGAGCTGCTGATTGCAAAGACTTGCAGAATGGGAATCTTCTGGCTAAATAAAGCAAATAGCAGTCCTAAATGTCACATGGTCGTGTTTGAACAGGACGGCGGATCCATCAGATGCCTCAGTGACAGTTGACGGGATCGGCGTGTCTGAACCTTGAACTGTTCTCTGGTTAAACAAACTCTCCTCCTGTATTTATAACCCTTCTAGCCACCAGCTGGTCAGTTCTGGTTATCCAGCAGAACTTCTCTTCAGACCAGATGGATCATAAACCAAACTCTCGTTGGACCCTGATGACTCAGGTGATTTCGGTTGCTTTTTTACCTGTGATCCCAGAGGATTGTGTCACCACCCTCTGACTCAGACTAACAGCATTAACTCCTTTGTTGTTCTCAGTCTGGTCCAGCAGCATTCAGGCTGTCGAGTCATTGTTGCTCTCTGGTGTGACAGTAACATTGCTGGCGTGTTTGGGTCTCCAGCAGCTTTCTACTGATGCTTTGGTTCTCCTGACAGGTCAGAGTCTCTTTGCTCTTCGGTTGTGGCTGTGCAAGCTGCAGCAAAGGGATCTTGATTTTCAAAAAAAATGAAGCCCTTGTCGAAGTGACTCATCCTGCCTGACATTAACTGGCCTCATCACGTTGCTGCTAGATTAGTGGCTCAGAATAGAAAAGCTGAAATTGCTGCGTATCAGTGGTATTAAGATGGTTTCTGGGAAGCCTGCCTGGATTGCACTGCCCCACCCTGCTGGGAGAAATACCTCAGAACGTCAGGGAACACGCCGTCTTCCTGCACCGTAAACGAGAATCGATCTGTGCGTGCACCTGGAATCATGAGAGTGAAGCTAAAGATAAATGTGCAGGCTGAGAGAGAGAGGCTGGAATGGCCTCGCCGGGATGCTAGCTATGTGTCAAAAGTCTATTTGCCTCCCACGTTGTTGTCACCGAGCTTTTTGGGTTCAATTAAGGAAAAAAGAAAAAAAAAATCTCCTTTGTTGCACCGCCTGTTTCTGGTCTCCATTTTCTCTGCCCACATTAGTGCACGCGCTCACATCGCGCTCACGCTGGAGCTGATTTGTTTGGCTCTAAGACTTCCTGGTTTAATGTGTGAGTGGCTTCAAAGGTGGAAGTGTGTTGTTACCTAACAAAGGTGTGATGGCTTCGCCAGCAGGAACGTCAGCCGGTCTTCCCATAGCAGTAGAAGCAGCATGTGCTCGGTGTCACGCACGGCTGTCACTCGCTGTTGGCTACTGGGGTTCTTTAAGGGCTCAGTGGGACGTCTGAGCTCCTGTCAGGGCTCAGGTGCAACACGCAGCTCCAAATGGTGAGTGTGTGTGTGTGTGTGTGTGTGTGTGTGTGTGTGTGTGTGTGTGTGTGTGTATGGGGGGGTTGCTGTGGTGCTGAAAGGTGTGTGAAAATTGGTTTGTACTCCTTTATGACTATTTTTAGAAGTGAATGTATGACAGCATTGTTGTTTTTATGCACAGTTGTTCGATTGCACACACTCTGTCACACCCTGCAGACCTAACTGTTGTCTAATTCACCTCTGAAATTGATCCCAGTCAAAAATCAGCACCTGGAATTAGTCAAGAGTTATTCATTTTATTCAGGAACCAGTTCCAGAACATCTCCCAGTGATTTCTGACCTTATTTACTCTCTGTTTGTCCTCTCTCTCTACGTTCCTGTAAACATCAGCTGATCCTCGCTAAATCATACGATGAATAAGTACATTTTATAAATTATACCTTTTTGGTCTGAACCATCACTTCAAATATGAAATGGTGCAGTGAAAAAATAGCATCTGAGATGTGTAATTAATAAGAAATGTTATAAAATGTGGTTATATTTCTGGGTTTTTTTACATTTTAGGAATTGCTCTGACACTGAGATGCGCATAACTTTAGGTTTAAGATGGTTTTTACTCAGAATGATGCTGCACATTCAGATCCACTGGAAGGCGCGTCCATCGTTTCTGTAAAATGCGCCTCTGGCGCCACCTGCTGGTCACTTGTAGGAAGGTCATGTAATAACAGTCTCCGTTCTTCTTCCCTTCTCTCATCTAGAATATGCCAAGAGATGACAATGAGCTCAAACAGCACAGACCCTGGTCTCTTCCTGACTGCAAACAACTCCATTCCAGCAACTGGATCCTACCCACAGCCTAACTCTCTGCACCAAGGAGCCACCGTAGGAGTCCCCTGGTTAGCCTATCAGGTCACCTCCCTGGATGGTAATTCTTCTACCACCAGCAAATACCCAAACCTCACGTCCGAAGCCCAGACTCGGAGCGGTTCGTCAGCTCTTGACGCGTTGGGTGGGCACCCTGTGTGGCAGGTTGCACTCATCGTCTTGCTGACGGGTATGTTGTCGCTGGTCACCATCATTGGCAACATCCTGGTCGTCGTGTCCTTCAAGGTGAATCGCCAGCTAAAGACAGTGAATAACTACTTCCTGCTGAGTCTGGCTGTGGCGGACCTCATCATAGGGGTCATCTCCATGAACCTGTACACAACTTACCTTGTGATGGGCTACTGGGCCATGGGGAACTGGGCCTGTGACATGTGGCTGACTATAGACTACGTGGCCAGTAACGCCTCAGTTATGAACCTGCTGGTTATCAGCTTTGACCGGTATTTTTCAGTCACCAGGCCTCTGACCTACCGGGCCAAACGGACCACAAAGCGAGCTGGGATCATGATCGGCCTAGCCTGGTTCGTGTCTCTTGTTCTGTGGGCCCCGGCGATCCTGCTGTGGCAGTATTTTGAGGGGAAAAGGACGGTTCCTCCGGATCAGTGCTATATTCAGTTCCTGGAACAGCCCATCATAACCTTCTGCACGGCCATTGCAGCCTTCTACCTGCCTGTGTCGATCATGAGTGTTCTCTACTGGCGCATTTACAGGGAGACGCAGAACCGTTCCAAAGAACTGGCGGGTCTGCAGGGCTCTGGAGGCCGAGGTGGGATGGGGGGAGGAGGAGGCAGCAACGGTGCGAGCGAGAAGGCCCGGTTTCTCCATCAGACGGGGAGTTCCCGCAGCTGCAGCAGCTACGAGCTGACCAAGCTGACGCAGAAGAAGAGCACGTGTCGAGAGTTCGTGGGCCATTTGCCCTGCTGGCCCGGGGTTCGGTCTTGGAGGCCCGGAAGTTCCCGGCACGGGGACGGCGACCTAGACCAGAGCAGCAGCGACAGCTGGAACAACAACGACGCGGCGGCCTCTCTGGACCAATCCGGGTCTTCGGACGAGGAAGACTGCGGGGGTGGAGAAATGATCTCCCAGGGTCACGCCATCTTCTCCATCGTTCTCAGCCTGCCGGGGATCAAGGCCGCGGTCGACTCTCAGCTCACTTCCTGCGAAGACCTGGACGCCGCCTCGGAGGAAGACCCGCTCCGAGGGGGCGAGTACAGCAGCGAGCGTCTGTCAGCGCTCGCCAACAACAGCGGCGCCACCGCCGCGCCTGCCGGAGCCAACAGTTCCAGAAACAGCTATCACCAGCGCTTCTGCTCGGCCAAGATCCAGTCCATGCCCTCGGTCCAGGCTGCGCGTGGGCGCGCCCCGGACGAGCCCGCAGCAGCTGCGGTCCCTGTCGACGACGACGACACCACCCCCGGCGGCACCGTCAAGTCCTCCTCCGTCCCCATGTCCTTCAAAGAGGCGGCGATGGCCAAGCGCTTCGCAAACCGAGCCCGGACGCAGATCACCAAGAGGAAGCGCATGTCGCTGGTGAAGGAGAAGAAAGCGGCGAAAACGCTCAGCGCCATCCTGCTGGCTTTCATCATCACCTGGACTCCTTACAACATCATGGTGTTGATCAACGCCTTCTGCAAGACCTGCATCCCAGAGACGCTGTGGGCGGTGGGCTACTGGCTCTGCTACGTCAACAGCACGGTCAACCCCATGTGCTACGCTCTGTGCAACAAGACGTTCCGCACCACCTTCAAGATGATCCTGCTGTGTCGCTGGGACCAGAGGAAACGCAGGAAGCAGCAGTTTCAGCAGAGGTCCGTGGTCTTCCACAGGAGGATTCCCAGGGAGTCCACATAGAGCGTCTCACCACAGTGGGAACCCGGAAATGAAGGAAAGGTGGAAACAGCTGACTGGTTCTGATGGTGTAGGTGGAGATAAATGTGATCCTCTGCTGATTGGTGGTCCTGAGGAGGGCAGAGCTCCGAGCATTAAAGCAGAGTTATCTGAGGGATCAACAGAGGAAAAGGGCTGTAAAATGTGTTGGATGAAATTATTGAAGTGCCATTGACACAAAAGAGGTAAGGATATTTTTATCACAGACTTTGGGTATTTTTTCTTTCTTTTTCTCGTCTTTCTCTTGGGGTAAATGCATTTGTGCAGAATGGTTTTGCATTTTGAACAAAGGTATGTGTTTGTAATCCATCAATGAAGCCAGGACAAAAACTATTTTGTGTTTGATGTATGGTTGTTTCGATTTGCCATCTAACTGTCTTGTGGTATATCAATATAACATGTCCACATAGGTAAATCAGAGAGTGGTTGCTTTGTGATACCGTAATTATCTCCGTTTTTTCGAGCTCTTCTTGACATTTTGAGCCAGTCTGAAAAAGATTTTTCTGATCAATTGAATTGTGATTATTCAGTCAGTGACAGTGGCTACTGTCGTGTTCAATGTGATTGTTGTGGTTTTTTTTATGGTGGAGACTATAAGAACATTGGTTGTGTTTTACGTACTTGGGATTGATGATTAGGATTCATTTGTGTACATTTGATATTTCTGACTTGGTACACAGTAATTGCCAACACAAAAATTCAATTTATAAAGATGTGTGTTTTTATTATCCTTTTAATTTTTACTAAAATGAAAAGTAACTTTTTGTGAGTCTCATCTTTGGTGTAATAGTGCAGCGGCGACATCTAGTGGACACAGCGGGCTATTGTAAAGACTGTCAGATGTGGAGGTTCCAAATGTCATTTTTTATAGTCAGAGATATCACTAAATTACAGTATTTAGGCTTCATTCATGACCATATGTTTGTTTTTAGTTTTATATAATTTATGGGTGTTCATACAATAAATCGGCTTGCGGTTATCGGACTGCGTTCTTTTTTTTTCTTTTTTTTTTTTTTACACAAGGTACCGTCAGGAAATCCTAAAGATGTTACCAAGAGTTACATTTTTTAATGCATTATATATCAATGCATTAGCTTAACATTGTTGCCATATCCAGATCTTGAATATTCCACAGGATGTTTAAAAGATCAAAGGTCAAATGTATTGTGACAGCTCTGGTGTACATTTAATGCAGGATTACGTACAACAGTCGGATAAGTAGTGTGACTTTTGTTATGTATGTAAAATAAATTTTAAAAGGAAAAAAAGTTGTTTACATTGTTCTTAGAAAAGAATGTGGTCAAGTGTCACAATATGAGCTTTTTGTACTTTGGAATGTAAACTATCAAATGGCAAACACAAATATTTTGGTACATTTTAAGTATGCTGATCATACTCATATTTTAACTCAATAAAAAAGTGTCAGACACGAGGGTGTGCGGCGAGCCATTGCTCTGTTTATCGTGCCCGCGTTGGTTTTTCTGAGTAGCTCATGAAGACGTCGGTGTTTCCATTTCATTTGGTGTCAATGTGACAACAAATCAGACGACAAAGCTTGAAGCAGCTGTGGAATCAGGTGAGAACCTTCAATCACGTTAATGACAGATGTGAGTCAAATGTGCTGCAACATGTTGGGAGCTAATTTTCTTTGTTTTAACAGTTTCTGCAGATTTCCCTGTAACTTTCAAACAAATATTCACTGTGAACAGAAACTTGTGTTTTCTGGAGTGATTTGGACAGGTCACATGACTGGTAGGTGAGGACACACCTGAAAGTCCGGCCTTGATTAGAGGAGTGAGCTAAAAAAAAAACAAAAAAGCCTGACAAGCTGAGCTCAGCAGGCTGAAACGGAACGTTGGCCTCAAGGTTCTGATTCCTAAAGTTCACTTCTGCTGAAACTGCAGCCTTACTAAGAAGCTGAAACCAGGAGCGCTGGTGCCTTCGCCCAGTTGGGAGCGTTCCCACGCCGGGGCCTGATGAGATGACTCATCCACGTCCTGATGGGAGATGGCCCAGGACAGCAGACATGTGATGAGGAGAACATCAGCTTCATGTGACCCATGGCTAAGGAGCGGCTCGCTGCTACACACAAACAGCCATTTGTGTTGTTCTCTTCAGTCAGCGCTCATCCACAGCCAGGCAAGTACGCTGATCTTTACAAAAACGTCAGCTCGGGTGTCTTTGCTCGTTTGTTTTATCCTTTTTATGCTGTTAACACGTGTTTTGTGTGTTAGTTACCAAGTGAAACGCGTCCTGAAGAGACGGACTTTACTGTAAATGTCAACAGTAGTTGTGTAATTTCTGAAGGCTGAACACACGTCTGCCAGATTTCTAATCTGTATCCAGTTCATTTATCTCACATCATCTGATTTCTCTCAGTCACTTTAATCCACTTCATTTTGGCTTTGGAAGAATGAAAAGTGAGATTTTTTAGTGACTCTAAAAGTTTTGTCAAATAACTGACACCAGCACAGCGACACGAAAGCAATGTGGTTCACAGAGATGATGCTCAAGTGTCTTTAACGCTATTAAACGTGTCTTAAAGGGATCATTTGTGGACATTTATCAGTGAATGTTAACGTTTAATGTTACAAAACACTGAAGAATCTCAATTTCAGCCGATTTCTGATTGAAACCCGACTGATTGCTGATTGTTGTCACCATTTTCTTTGCTAATGTTTTAAGTGCTCAGAGGCCAGAACCGTTTTCGATCCAGTCTGAGCATGAAAGCAGTTTAAACCCAGCAGAAAACGGTGTCACCTGATCATAAACATGTATGGAAACAGCCGCGTGTTTGTTGACCTCTCCCCTCGTTACTATACTGAGATCAGATTTCTTCCCTGCATTTGTGGAGATAAAGTTCCTTAAATCATTTCAAACCTCCTCCTCTTTTTCAGACCCCCTGCTCAGTCCAAGCCCCAGCCGCCAGGATGCAGAACATTAAGACCATAGAGACACAAGTGCCCTTTCTGAAGGAGAGCTTCTTCACCTCGACGTTCAAAAGCAGGAGGAAGAGCAGCGTTGGCAACATCCTCCGCAGACAGCAGCACTCGCTCCTCAGCCAACAACCGCATCCACAACAGCGCATTTCAGAGCAGCACCACAAGCATCCCAAGCAGCCTCTCCCCCTCTCAGCTGAGAACAGACAAGGGCGGCGTGGTCGCGCTACCAGCATCCCGTTATGCAAGACAGCTGAGTGTGCAGGGGCAGATGGGGCTGGAAAGGAGGGGCAAAATGAGAGGAGAGCTCAGAGGCTCAGAGAGGCTGCGCAGTGGAGGAAGGGAGCGCAAGACGTGAGTGGTAGCGCGTCCGTGGCTGTCACTGCCACTTCCATTCCAGCATCAGAGGAGCTGGGGGAGGCGGCATCGTCCTCACAGCTGCCTGCAGCAGAGGCCAGGAAGCAGAGATCGGGCAGCCCCACGAGAGCGTTCGCCAGCAGAGCCGCACCGCAGGACGCCCAGCCTCCTCCCCAGCAGCATGGCTTGCTAGCCAAGGGTGTGCGCCTGCTCAGGAACATGGGGAACCAGGAAGCCAAGCAGAAGAAAGCCGGTGCAAATGATGGAGCCAGTGGAGACGTGGCTTGTGATGGTTTCCCTGATGACAGGGAGCAGGACAAAAAATGGAAGAAGGCTCACGGTAAAATGGGAAAAGGAGGAGGAGAGCAGGGCGGGAAGAAGAAGTCAAAGTCCGACTCAAAGGCCTCCGTCTTTTCTGGGATCAGGAAGAGTTTAGCAAAAGCAAAAGGGTCAAAGGACGACCTGCTGGAGGATGGACGGGCGGAGCTGAAGCCTGCTGCAGACCCAAACCTTTCAGCCAATGAGACGGACGTCGAGGGGCCTCCAAGCCCCCCGACCACCGACAAGCGCCGCTTCGAAGAGCACGAGACTGAACGCCAGAGAAGTTCTGGTTCAGACGCTGACCTCTACAGTTTTCACTCAGCAGCAGCTGAAAACGAAGACCTCCTCTCCGACATCCAACAGGCCATAAGAGCCCACCGCGGGACCACCGACGCCTCGCTGCTGGCGGGCTGCTCAGCTGGAGGCCCGGCCTCCGAGCAGACCCGGGCGGTCCAGACCACACCAGCTCAGCAGCCTCTGGATCCGGACCTGGAGGCTGCGCTTCACTGTGTCGGGAGCAAATTTGCTGCTGAGGAGCGTAAACAGCCAGAAAGCGAAAGCCTGGTCCCGTCCTTGTCTTCGTCTGGTCCGGACTCGCCCAACGAGAGCGCCGAACCGTCCTCAGGTCCGGACACGGAGAGGAGCAGCATCAGTCTTTTCCCAAAGACCAACAGCACATACAGTTTTCCTGACACGACCGCTACCAGCACCTCCTACGAGAGCGCCGAGGAGCCCCAGGACGGGCCCCAGGACGGGCCCAAGAGCCCGGCTCTGCGTCCGGAGCAGACCGCTAACACACACGGGTCCTGTGTCAGTCTGGATCAGGCGGTGGGAGGAGCAGGGCCGATGGGCTCCCAGAGGAGCGCCAGCAGCATGGATCTGTCCTCAACGAAGGAGGGAGAGGAGGAAACTAGGAGGCGGGACTTCCTGTCCCTGAAACGGAGGAAGAGCAGTTTATCTATTAGCCAGCTGATGACGGACGCGCAGGTTTTAGGACACCGACGGACGTCCTCCAGCTCCCCGTCCACCGTCAAAAACTACCCTCCCATCCACCCCTCTTACGTTAAGACCACCACCAGACAGCTGACCTCCCCGGCCGGCTCCCCACTGACCAGCCCCCATGTGCCCAGAAAGACGCCAGCAGACCCCAGCGGGGGGGTCGGCCCAAAGAGGCACAAGCAGAGGTCGTCCTCCATCACTGGGCCCATCCATCTGTCTGCAGGCTGGTCTTCAGAGCAGGAGCCCCCAGAAAACACCTTCACCGGAGGAACGTACTGGACCCTGGGTGCCAAAAGAGCACATTACGCACGTCGGACCTCCACCAGCGCACCAACGCCCTACCTGGACGTCTTCTCAGGTGAGTCGGATGTTAATGGATCAAAGTACCGGCCTCCTCCAGGCTGCATGGAGCCCCAGGGGCCGGCCCGGGCCGTAGCTTATGTGGTTCTGTGTGGCCCAGACGTATATTTGTGTCATGTGCTGTAATTGGATGATGAATAGTTGTGCTTGAGCTCGTGTTGCTGCTGTGAGGGGAGAAGATCTCAGCAGAGGTTCTGCTCTCCTCATCACCCAGCAGATGTGTTGATTTCTGTTAATGAGCAGCAGATTAGCACGTGGCTGCGACAGCGGCGCTCGTGCACGAGCTCGAGAAATCAGTGAAGTAGAACAAGGCCTTTGTGCCCCACATACACACACACACACACACACACACACACACACACACACCCTGCTGGGGGCTCGGCTGCCCCCCCACAGTCTGTGTCTCGCCTCATAAATCAGAGGATGGTGTTGCCAAGGTCCACAGGAAATGTCTGAACACACACACACACACACACACACACACACACACACACACACACACACACAACAATAAAATCCACTGTGTGATGTATTGCTGTTGGGTTGGAGCAGCTCTGGGTTTTGTTTCCAGTCACCAGTTTGTCTGTCT
Organism: Arothron firmamentum; assembly: GCA_016586285.1. NCBI lineage: Eukaryota > Metazoa > Chordata > Actinopteri > Tetraodontiformes > Tetraodontidae > Arothron > Arothron firmamentum. Next base: position 34,150 of record BJFM01002068.1, on the reverse strand, counting down.
GGCTCCTCCAGAACCTGCTGGGCTCCAAATGCTTCCATGAACCTTTCTTCAGCCCTGAAAGTTGCACATGAAGCCAGATCTGTGTCTCAGTGTCTCCGTGTCTCCGTGTCTCTGTGTCTCTGTGTCTCCGTGTCTCCGTGTCTCCGTGTCTCCGTGTCTCCGTGTCTCTGTGTCTCTGTGTCTCTATGTCTCTGTGTCTCAGTGTCTCCTTGTCTCCTTGTCATAGTGTCTCCGTGTCTCAGCTGCAGACATGTTGGTCCTCCAGCAGCGGTTCATCTGCTGCTGCTGGTTGTGGGTGTGAACGGCTCCTGTAGGTGTTTAATTATCGCGTCTGCAGCTGAGGCTGCAGACCTGATCAGTCCTTTAACGCAGACGTGACGAGCTGCCTTCCAGACCTCCTTCACTCTCTCGCTCTCTCGTCAGGTCGCGCTCTTCTGGACTGGCTGTGTTTGCATCCTGGAGACTCGTCTTCAGAAGAGGAGGCCACGCAGTTGGCTCAGCGAATGTCCGCCCAGGGGCTGCTGCAGCCCTTCAGCGACGGCGTCCTGGAGCTCCACGCGGGCCGACATCCCTCAGCCGCCTTTGCTGTAAGATTTCAACTGGTTTCTGATCAAAATGCATGAAATGTGGTCTGGATCTGGAGACAGGAACCAGTCCACCGCTGGCAGCGCAGAAGCACAGTTAGTTTGATATGCGGGTGGAATGAGGACAGTTTCTGGATTCAGCAACATTTCTCTTCCCTCCAGCATTTACCAGCCATGAAAGACATAAAACCAGACTCAGAAACAGCCACTAAATCAGCCTGTTCATCACAGCGCGTCTCTGTGGAGCCGCCTCGGGGCCACAGATGGAACCTACAGCTCTGCATACAATAAAAGAATAAACACCCGGCCCAGGCGCGGATTTACCTCACATGGCTGAATGAATCACACACACACACACACACACACACACACACACACACACACACACCCATCTGCTGATTGTATTACGTAACGGCTCCACGTGCCTTCTGCTCAGCACGTGGGGGCAGGACGGGGCTTGAATCCCTCCCTCAGCTGAATGTCTGCTCCCTCCGCTCTGGCTGCTTCAGCCTGCAGCTCTGCTGTTGTTCCTTCTGACCAGCGTCGACCTTTGCTGTTACGAGAGCACAGGCTCTCCCGTCGATGCGCTGCGTCTTAGCGTTAATCCCCTTCAACGTAAATCTCACACACATCCTCCGTGACCTTTACTACATCTCGGTTTTGTTTTCTTTATCCTTTTACAGTCAAATAGAGTATTTTTTCTGCAGCAGGGTAATGTCTTTGTTCTATCCTTTTTTCCTTCCATTGCAACCCTTCATCTGGTTAAAGCTCGATGTCTAAATATGGCCTCATCACCAATCAGCCTGTGTGACCTACAGCACTGAAGAGCAGATACAAATGTGAAACATGCACCAGTTTCCTATAGAAACACCTTTGTACTGATGCGCTAAAAAGCAGAACAGGTTTGAAGGCAGGCTTGAATCCCTCATCATTTCACCTGGTCAGACATCCTCCTCTGGCTCTTCATCTGTGCAGGAGGAGCAGCTCTACACGTGGGCTTCCGTAGGTCTTCCAGTGTCCTCTCAGCTGTGGGAACTCTATGGAGGACAGCTGACAGGCAAAGAGCAGAGCTTCAGGTCCACGTTGTGTCCGTCACAATCCAAAACCCAGAGAAGCCAGAACTCACAGGTTGGTAACGCTCCTTCTAGTTTTGCTCTAAGTATATTTGAATGATGATACGGCTTTAAAAAAATGCCAGCTTACTGGAGAGTCAACCTTTTCAAAGTATTTATTCACAAATTATACATCAATTTAGTTGCTAATTATTACCTTGGTTTATTAAAGTTGCTGCCAAAAATCAACCTCAAAATTTTGAAGAAGAAAAAAAAGCCTCAAATAAACGTTGTGGTAGCAATAACATTAGTGTCCACCAGAGGTCAGACTTGGACCGAGATCGCCTCAAGTCTCAACAGTGCGGCTGGAAATGTGCGCGCAGACACGCACTCTCCCCATGTGAGGCCCTGCAGACTCGCTGTCGCTGGGGTCAAATCTCCCTGGATCCCCTCATCCCTGCTCTAACCAGTCTGGAGCCAGAGGTCTGATGGAGTCTAGACATAATGGACTTTTTGACCCGTCTTCAGCTCGTAGCTCTGCCACCACCTTCTCCCAGTTGTGGAGGATTTTTTCCATCTTTAAAGCCGTATTTACTGGGAAGATATTTCCTGCATTTAAAAACATATGTGCTGTCTGTGTTTAGGTTCTGTTTTTGTTTGTTCACCAACAGACAGATCCCAGAAGGCTGAAGTCACGTCAGACGTCCCCAGAGGATGACAGCCATCTCATCCCCCCCATGGAAAGGACCATCAGCGACCTGGAGAAGAAGATTGCTCTTCTGCAGAGCCAGCAGGCCTCCTCAGCGGGGGGCAGCAGGGGCGGTGCTGGATCTCTGGGCACTGACAAGGCTTCGCAGACCGGAGGAGGGCTGGTTCAGACCAACCAGGAGGTGTCGGTCCAGACGTCCCCAGAGGAGGAGGAGTTCAGGCTCCATGGTCCTCAGTCGGGCAGGACGTCGTCCCCACCTTCAGCCTCCACCCCCAGATCAGAAAGCTTCGTCTGCACCTGCCAGCCCAGGAAGCAGAGCAGCGCCCATCCAGCACCGTCAGCTCCTGTCAGCGGAGGTGTGCCTCCACCTGTGCCTCCACCTCCACCTTTACCAGGTGGTGTCGCTCCTGTCCCCCCACCACCACCCCCCCCTCCTCCTCCTCCTCCTCCTCCTCCTCTGCCAGGAATGGGCTCTTCTCTGCCTCCGCCCCCACCACCACCACCTCCACCTGGAATGGGCCCTCCGCCTCCTCCTCCTCCTCCTCCGCCACCCCCGGGCTTTGGCCCTCTTCCTCCTCCCCCTCCTCCGCCACCCCCAGGCTTTGGGCCTCCTCCTCCTCCACCACCCCCAGGCTGTGGCCCTCCTCCTCCTCCTCCACCAGGTCTGATGCTGTCCATGATGGCCCAGGAGGCTGCCCCAGCCAAGGCTGTGATAGAGCCCCCCAGGCCAATGAAGCCCCTCTACTGGACTCGCATTCAGCTGCACGCCAAGAAGTAAGTCTGCATGGCCGGGAATCGCTGGCTCTCAGGTGGGGCCTGAACGGGGGGGGGGGG
>BJFM01002068.1:10396-30943 GCA_016586285.1 Arothron firmamentum | reverse complement strand
GGGGGGGGGGGTCTGTCCACTGAGATAAAGATCAATTGATTCAAATGGAAAATGATGCAGTCCAGCTTTTCTGTCTTTAAAAGGAAAACGTGCACGTCCACAAACGGGCTGAATGATTTATAGGAAGTAGGGAAATGCACTCAGATGTAATTGCTTGATAGGTGAAAAGACAAAGGCTGTTTTTTTTCAGGCTGCAACAGAGATTAGTGGCCATAAAACAGAGAAGAGAAGACAAGAAAAATAAACGGTGTGGTGAAACGTTAAATGATGTTTAACAAGAAGACTCAAAGATGAAAGTTCGCCTGCCTTCGCTTGCAAAAACCCAACATGAATGCTGTCTAAAGACTGCAGTCTGCCTTTGTTTAGGCCCGTTGTCTCCTCGGTGTGGGAGAAGGTCGTGGAACCCAGTGTGGATTTTGAAGAATTTGTGGAACTGTTCTCCAAAAGTGCAATGAAGGAGAAGAAGAAGCCAATTTCAGACACGATCAGCAAATCCAAGGCCAAGCAGGTAGATATACCACATATACCACTGTACGTGTGTGTGTGTGTGTGTGTGTGTGTGTGTGTGTGTGTGTGTGTCCTCCTCGGTCACCAAATATGGCTCTTTTCTTTTCCCATCTTCACTTTCGCTGCTCCTTTTCCCCTCACTCTTTCCACCTCCCTCCTTTTTTGACTGATAGGAGAAACCCTTCCAGCCAGACAGCCATTATGTGGTGTGAGCTCTGGCTCCCACCCGACTCCCCCTCCCCACCCCCCACCCCCGACCGTCCAGTGGCACCCCGCCAGCGTCTCGCATGCGGTCAGGAAACTTCTCGATGGGGACGAGGGCTGGGAGAGCTGGGATGGGGGGCCGCAGGGATTAAAACCAAGATTCCTGCAGCTGCATTTTTGACTCGGTCGAAATGCGTCTTTGACATCATCCTGACAGTCGAAGCGTTGACGCTGAAAGGTGTCTTTGTTCTTCGCCTTGTGTTGGTTTCGATCATGTGATCGTGTGTGGAATCACACTCTGGATTCCTGATTTGTTTTTCCACAGTTGCGTCTGTGGGGATGCTCGTGATGGGGGCTCAGATGTCCTGCAGGGGGCAGCGTCAGACCTTAGATGGTGCGCAGCCCCTCTGGAGCGGGTCCGGGGTCCAGGGTCCGGGCTCCGGGGTCCGGGGCTGTTATCAGAGGAGTGTTGCAGATGCTGCACCACATAACATCTTTGCTATTTCTCTCTAACATCTCACAGCCAAGGCAGAAGCAGGAGGCTCCTGCTGGGTCAGAGGCTGAAGGCGGTCGACATTCATGTGAATGGTGGTAAAGTTATCTTCTGGGTGAAGCTGTCCCACGTCCCCACCCTGACCGGCCTGTCCCCTGAAGCCGTGGCTGAGCAGGAACAGGCTTCCTGTCCCGTGTTCGCGTTGAGCCGGGTTCTGCCGGGCTCACAGGAGGCTGCGCCGCTCTGTTTCTGCTCCGCGGCCAAGCTGCGGTTGACACTGAAGCCTTTGTTGTAAAAGCAACAATAATTTAATATTCAAAGCGACTGTTTGACACGTGCAAACCATCAGCGTTGCGCTGATGGTTCAGATTGATTTCAGAGTCATGTGGCTTTCAGGGCAAATGCACTTTTAGGCTGCAGTTGGTTCGGTTTCGCTCCAGTAGAGTCGCTGCCTGAGTTGTGCAATATCATTACTTAGCATAACCACAGTTGTTCTTTGTTTTAATTCATGTGTTCACACTCCACTTGGGAAAGTCGTGCTGGTTGGGAGATTTATTGAAGTGACTAAAGGTTGATGAATGTGGAAACTTGGAGGAGAAGCAGAAATTGGTACCAATAATTCAACTAGACAGAACTTTATTCCTCTAATTGTTTGCGGGTTTCCAAGAAGTGAACAGAGGAGAATAATGGCCTTTGATTTGGAGCCTGATCCTAAAGGCACTGTAGCAAAAAGGCTGTGTAATAACATAGTAATAACATCTTTTTTCCCCCCAACTCTCAGGTGGTGAAGCTGTTGAGCAACAAGCGCTCCCAAGCTGTTGGTATTCTGATGTCGAGCATCCATCTTGACATGAGGGACATCCAGAACGGTGAGGACCGACACGTTAAAGCTTTCTATCCAGAGAAATGTCTGCTACATACCTGCGGCTGTTACCATGGTCACCCCAGGCCGTCAAACCACGTTAGCAACCATGTTTTACGACGCCCATGTGACCTCTGTGGCCGTCTGTCACCGTCTCGCTGCGAATCAGTCAGGAGATGCTGAGAGGCGACGCCCGCTCTCCTGTTTTTCTTACTCTCTGATTGCTCTCCAGTCTTCGTTCATCAGTGTGTCTAAACAGCCTCCTCATCACTCCATCCCGCTCAGCACTCCTACCGTACCCTCCAGTCTCCTCCTTCCCATCCCAGCAGCAGCAGCAGCTAGCTTGAGCTGAAGCGTAGCTGCTTGGCGCTGCATGCTGTCTTCACTCGTCTGTATTATTTGGCCTCGCTGTCCTAAATGTTTGTGCATCTGTATCAGGTGGGAGGTGAGTGTGAGGGCAAGTGAGGGCCCCTCTCATTAGCGCCCTCATTCATCTGCTGTGTTAGGACAGTTTTTTCCACGCTAAGTAATGAGCTCTGATTGGAAACTGCAGTATATCATGTGGAGGAAGAACACGGAGAAGGAATTTCGGTGGCTTGGCGTCTGTTATTTCCCAGGACTGTCAGATTCTTTGCTCCTTTCTAACGTTAAAACTCATGCACGTGTGTTTTTGTTTAGTCATGGTTTCAGTTTAATGAGTATTAGTAATAACAGCTTGAGCGCGGTTTTGTGTTTCAGCAAAAGTCATAAATACGCAGCATATTGTCGGTCTAATTGTTTTCATATTGTCGACGTCGATGCTGTTGTGTTTCTCTGGAAGCTTGAGCTGATTTTCATTTTTTTTTTCTTAATCAAAGGATTTGTTTACAATAGAGAACCTAATTTTCCGTTCCGATGGAGTGAATCATTGTTTCGCTCCCTCGCCATGGCGTGATGACGGTGTCTGGTCGGCCTCTCATCGCTCTGATACTCGCCACCAGAAACATTTCAACCGCTGAAACATTGACTTGGAATTGTGCCGCTTTCATGACGAGCCTGTTGCTCAGCGTGCAGGCGCTGCATTCTTCCTGCCCTCGTGGCTGCTGATGTCTGCTGTCAGACGCGGCCGTCGCCCCGCGTCTTCCACCGTGCACGCATCGTGCACGCATCGTGCACGCATCGTGCACGCATCGTCCACGCCGCGTCTGCTTCCTGTGAGGCTCTGGAGCACCGGGCAGGGTATTAGATGGCGGTTGCTGGCGTCTGAGCGGGCTTGATTGTGCTAGTTTGGGGTAGACCCAAGCAGATGGGCTCGGTCTTTGGTCATCAGAGGTTTGTGTCAGAGTGATGATATGATTTTCTTCCAAATCTCAGCCAAACCAACCAGCCTGACTCCGGCTCAGACGCTAATGAGAAGCAAATGGTCTGCAGAGAAGAGAAACTAGATGGAAGAGCGAGAGAAGTGGAAGTTGTCTCTGCAGCGGCTGTGGAATAAAGATTATATAACATAGATAACAGCCGTTAGAAACACTCAGAGGTGGATCGGCCTGTTTTTGCTCTCATTCGTCCTAATCTGGGATGTTTTTCCATATTTAACGAGCTGTTTTGAGCTGTGGTTTAGCTGAAAATGGTCATTAACGGGAACACAAACTTGGCTAAAGATCTGTGCATTATTTCTTTAACCTGTAGTTCTTTGTTTTTTTGTCTTCCTGCTGTCAGTGGGCTTCTGTTCCTTTGCAGGTTAGAGTTTCCAGAGATGTTAAATGAGTGTTGCTGTCAGTCAGGCTGAGCGACGCGCCCGCCTGCTGCGTGTCCGTGTCACACCTTTAATATTTCAGTGATGAACCAAGCGGTGCAGGCCTGCTCGCCTCGTAACAGTCGGCCGGAACAAAAAGCTGCCTGTTGCTTTTCTTGCTGGTGATGGAAATACGGGACGCTGGCTGAACATCAACACTCCAGCCTGACACATGCACGTCAACGGCGAATCAGCAGATCAAAACGGCGGGAATAATGTCGACGCCCACAGCAAAGAAAACACGTGTATAGGTGTGGAGAGCTTCACAGGGCGACCGTGCATACGGCAACACCTCCGCCGCATCGCCGCAGACCCCCAGGCTCTGTTTGTCTTTAAACATTTACTTTCAAAGGATTAATGCTCGTGGGCGCCAGGACCTCGCGCCGAGACAAAAAGGCGACACCAGGAATTCAAACACAGCAGTTCAAACACACGTCCCTGCAGCTCTGACAGATCTCAGAGAGCTCCGAGCCGATGTTTTAGGTTTTTGGCCCCTCTCTTCTGCACTGGTCTGTGGCTGCTTCGGGCCGGGCCGTCCCTCGCCTTTAGATCCGCAGCAGTAAAAAACAGATTTCAGGAGGTGTCGCTGTCGTTTCTGCCAAGTTTGAGGCCATGAAGGAGGAGAAGCTGTTTTTTTTTTGTGGTTTGATAACTGACTTGTTATTGGAGTTCCTCAAAGGTAGCAGAGAAATGTTATGACATGTTTTAGTGTTAACGCTCACATTAACCATGTCGTCCTCTCTGTCCTCCCACAGCTGTCCTAAATATGGACAACGCGGTGGTTGATCACGAGACTCTGCAGGCCCTGTATGAAAATGTGAGTATTAACATTCTGCAGCGCCGCTCGGAGCTCCGTTCTCCTTTTAATGGTTTCAACCGTAACAAATACCTTCAGACCAGCTCCTGACCTTTGAAGGCAGGATTGTTGTGTCCACAGTGGTTTCGGTGAAGTCAATATCCCACTAACAAGAAAATACCCCAAACTGAAGTACATTTGTGCATTTTCCTGCCAGAGCAGATTTGAGTAAATAGAGAGTTGAGCAACAAAGCCAGTGTAATTATACAGAGTAACACCACCGACAGCTCCAGCTGCTCCGCCGGCTCTGAGAAAACCTCCGTCTCTCTCGCTTTTCCTCTGCGGTTTGCAGGAACGGTCACATTCTGGACAGTTTGTTTATGACAAATAAAATGATGGATGGTTGCTCATTTCATGCCATATGAAAAACAGAAAATGACTTGACTGCACAGTGAAACCAGTGAGAACGGCCTCCGTGCTAACGGAGTTGCTAATGTTTCATTTGGAACCAGCCTGAAATATCACAAAACCCCAAAAATGAGCATCAGAGCGGTTAGAAGAACGTTTCCACGCCGTGTCTGAGCGCCTAGAGGACGCTTGACTGGTCAGTCTTGGTGTGTGACACTAGTGGATGCTGCAGCATCATTGAGGCAACCAGAAGTAGTTTCCTTGCCCTCCAGGAGTGGCTGCTAGTCCTGAAACCTCAGCAGTTGTTTCTCTTTTATTGTGCTCTCATATACCAGCGACCCCACTGCAGCTTATCAGGTCCAGAAATTAAAAGACAGAAAGACTCGTTTCCAGTGCTGGACTGAAGACGAGACGCATGTTTGTCTCAGGACCTGATCCAGCTCTGTAAATAACAGCATGAATGCAGGCTTCTTTGTCCACATTTCAGTCATAATACGCTTCTAAAATGCTGTGAAATTCTTGTGAGTTGTGTTTTGGCACCACTACAGAGGAGAGGCCTGGACCTCTGCTGCCAGAGGCATATTAATACTGCTGATCATGGGAATGAGACCGGGCCTTCAGACGAGCTGGAGTTCTGAACCAATGTGTCATAACTGGGGATCAGAAGTCTTGCAACCTCTCCACTCACCCTGGGACGTGCAGTCCTCTCCCTCTCCCTCTCCCAGTCCGCCTCCTTCTCCCCCGTATGGCCTGGGGCTCTGGTCTCGAGTGGAGGAGCCAAATTGTTTCTCTTTTGTATTGCAAGACTCCATCCTGTCTGTGGGTCTCCAGCCCCCTAAACCACAGTTGGCAGCACAGTCAGCCTGTCTGGAGGAATGTGAGGGGCTTCGAATGGTTCCACCCTCGTTCCCTCAGCTAAGAAAACGCCTCTGCTTCTCTCCTCCACAAACATGCTTGCAAACAAAGGTTGACCCGCAGGACGGCTGTACGCCCTGGAGGAGCTGGACAGACTCCCGCGGGTCATGACGGACTCGGGTGGGTCAGGACAGACTCCCGCAGGTCAGGACGGACTCAGAGGGGTCAAGACAGACTCACGTGGGTCAAGTCAGACTCACGTGGGTCAAGACAGACTCAGACGGGTCAGGACGGAGCCGCTCGCTCTGAGCTGCAGACTGGTCACTCCTGCTCTGTCATCAGGTCCCTGTCGGTGGTACGTTGCTGGCGTCTCTTTACCATCACAGACGCTAATCCAGGCCCAGATCAGCTGATTGAAGTACTTCCAGCTGATTCGCTGAAGGTCACAGAGGTCGCTGTGGTGCCTGTGTTTCACCGCGTTGACCTTCTACATGGTTCAGTTTATTTGGGCGCATTCTTTGACCAATGTCGTAATGACGGAAATGTTATTTTACTCAAAATGAACGGACATAAGTCTTGAAGTCTGCCCGGCTCTGCTTGGCCGTGTCCCAAAAAACAAAGTAATGAAAACCACTTGGCCACCGCTCCAGTTCTGCCATCGCAAATATCATCCCGCTTTCCTTTGCATTTGATATTCCACATGGGACTGTAGTTCTCGTGCTAACAACCAGGGGAACATGCACTAGCAATTCAAAGATCACACGCTAATGCCTACTTGTCCCCAATTACACCAAACACTGCTGGGCTCCACGGCTGCCCTTTGAAAGGAATCTGCTTTGTATTAAATATATTTACACTTGAAAACATCTCGAGAGAAAGCAGCGGAGCGCCTCGCCCTCATCCACAGAAGGCAGCGGTGTGCAGAATACTAATCGCGTCTTCGGTGTGTTTGATGCTGCCGTTTGATGTTTCCCAAGAACCCGTGCGGGACCGTAGGCCAGAGAGAAGATGGAGAGAAGCAAAGAGAGTACAAACCAGGGCTCCGCGTTTGAAGAGAAGGACAATTTACGAGTATTGTCACATCCGCGCGTGTGTTATCTTTGCCTGTTGTGAAACCAGGAGGCATTTATGGGCAGCTTTGCTTCGGCCCACCTTGTCTAAAATGTGCTTTTGAAGCAGTGAGATAAATCAGGACTGTAAAATAACTGAATGCACTTTTTTATTATAAAAAAGCAAGTCTGCACAGAGCTGAGCTCAAACACCTCTGGACACGGGTTCAGAGACGCTGCCGTCTTTGATTTACACCAACTCTGATCTGGTTGATGCTGGTAAATAGAATAAATTCAAATGTTCCTGCTGCCTCCTGGTAGATGTTTGCAGATGTCTGAAAGGACGCAGAGCAAATGAAGCCCCTAACCTGCTCTTCTCTGTAAAATAGTGCACAAGTAATACCTGCAAGTCAAGGATCACGGGCGCTCGTTCCCATCTCGACAGATGTTCCGTTTTTTTATGTTTAAAAAGATTTTAATGCCCATAAATTTGTCCTGGTCCAGATTGTGAGCAATGGGACTGGTGGTGTTTGTGATGAGCACAAAGAAACATAATTCTGCTTCAGAATTAATGCGTTTGATCCAGGAAACATCAGGAACTATTTAAATCGAGCCTTTGACTTCTAAATATGAACACACACAATATTCTGCTCTGCTTACACTCAGTTTAGGTTTTCATGTGAGTAAGAGGAGAAGTCCTTCATGCTCAGACCAAAGGAGCCAGATTACGTACGAAATGTCTGGAGATGTTTGTGAACCTGAAGTGACGTCGCAACAAGAAACCTTTCTGCTATTTTAGTCTGCAGAAGTCAGTGGAACATAATCTTTGTCTTCAAACATTCATATTCTCCCCATTTTTGGATGTGTGTGTGTGTGTGTGTGTGTGTGTGTGTGTGTGTGTGTGTGTGTGTGTGTGTGTGTGTGTGTGTGTGTGTGTGTGTGTGTGTGTGTGTGTGTGTGTGTTTTAAGCGAGCCCAAAATGATGAACTGGAAGGCATTAAGAAGCACATGAAATCAGCCAAGGACAAAGAAGAGGCCAAGCCCCTGGACAAGCCTGAGCAGTAAGAGCCTGTGAACTCCCACCGTCTGACAGATTAAAGCGCTCCATCCTCTCTCTCTTTCTGGCTCCATCAGGTTCCTGTTCCAGTTATCTGAGATCCCCAACTTCTCTGAAAGAGTCTTCTGCATCCTGTTTCTGTCCACCTTCCAGGAGTGCATCACCTCAATCCTGCGCAAAGTTGAAATCCTTCAGAGAGCGTGCAAGGTGAGCGACTGCACGCTCCCCTCGGGCCCTTTTACGGGGCCCCCGGTGACCTCTGGCTTCTCGTCTCATTCGCTTCTGTTTCCAGACTTTCCAGAGCAGCCCGAGTGTTCTGAGGGTCCTCGGCCTCGTGCTGGCTTTTGGCAACTTCATGAACGGAGGGAATCGTTCTCGAGGGCAGGCCGACGGCTTCACGCTGGACATTCTGCCAAAGCTGAAGGACGTGAAGAGCAGCGTGAGTGTCTGGCCGGGCCAAACCCATCACCCGCAGTCTGGAAACCTGAGATTCACCAGCTGGAAACTGATTAGTGCTGCAGTCGTTTCCTCATCAGGGGTTTCAGTTGTGTTCATGCTTCTTTTTCGCTATCTTCGTGGGCTCCCTGTGCCCTCAGCGCTTCCATATACGGACACAGTGGTTTGTGTTTTTGTGGTGGACCAAGTAAGGTATCCATAAAGAACATCAAACTTTCCACCAGTCGAAGTTATGACAGCCAGTCCGGCTCGTTGTTGTTGTATTGCTCCTCTCATGTTGTGATTTATCCCCAACTCCTGCGACCGCTGACTCCACTCTTGTTTGCCTTCTACAAATTAAATCGTTCTGCTTCAAAATGATTAAATTAATAAATAAAGGGAATTTGGTTTATTTATTCTCATTTTTTCTGTCTTTCAGGATAACTCCCAGAGTCTTTTGTGCTACATTGTTGCTTACTATCTAAGGCACTTTGATGAGGTATGTTTTGGTTCCTGTTTATTTGAATCACTTCTCTGTTTTACTCTCATTTGCTTAGAAATCCTTCCAGAGCTCTCTTTTCATCTCCTGTCTTGCCAGAGGATACCGTGGCTTATCCTTTATCAAATTATTTATTTTTTCTTTCCTCATTTACGGCTGAAACAAATCTCTCCCCTCCTCTGGCTCTGCTGTAATTCTGTCTTTCACTCTTCATCTCTGGCTGTTGCTCTGCTTTGGTCTGTCTTCATTCAAACCTGCAGTCTGTTAAATTGGCACAGCATCCAAAGGAGCGCTCGTGTAAATAATTAGGTTCTCCAGATGAGCTGAACTGGGTGAAGAACCTTGTGCCAAAGTCAACCTGCATGAAAAGACTCTGGCACTCATGACGGGCTCGTAGTGCCTCCGATGGAGACAGTTGCCATTTCTGCACCAGCCCGATGGATCTTATCTGCTCCAGTTTCCCTTTGGTGCTGGGATGTTTGGAGTGCAGATGAGCGTGCACGGGTCTCTGAAGGCTTTCATTTCCATCTCGCTGCGGGTGTTCAGTATAAACGGCAGAGGCCCTCTGGCGTTTGAGTGGGATCGACTTTGACATCCATGTGTGATTTCTGTGCATGAACGTGTTGTGTTCTACCAGGATGCTGGCAAAGAGACCTGCGTCTACCCTCTGCCTGAGCCCCAGGATCTTTTTCAAGCCTCACAGATGAAGTTTGAGGACTTTCAAAGAGATCTGCGCAAGCTGAGGAAAGACCTCAACGGTACTGTCATCACCCTCCTCAACAATACTTTGTACCTTTTTTCCTTTAAATCAAAATCAGGATTCATATAACTGAAGAACCTTTAGTTTGTGTTCAGCAGACACATTCAGTAAGAGTGTGAGACAGCTGTGGTCACGCGTGGACCATAGAAGCAGGTCAGCGGAGCATCTGTGTGTCATACAGGCCAACTAACCCGGAGCAGATGGCTCCAGTCGGGCCTCGTGTACCTCTACTGTCCTCATGGATGAGATGAAAATATGAAGGAGGCAAGCTCACTGATCTTTTATTAGCCGTACACATCAGGAGCAAAGAATCGCCTCACTGTAGGACACGATATACAGCACAGCCGGGACCCCAGAGGGGATTTAGAGGGAGCCGTCCTGTCCAGTCCTGCTGTATACAAGTCAAAATACTACGACTTGATGACAGAAATACTTTATGTGAGGACTTTGATATATTTCAAAGGTTGAAAGAAACAGACGTTATTGTGTAAAAATGTATGTTCTGTGTCGTCGAGCATCAATATCTGAGCAAAACTGGGGATTATGGCTGAGAGAGCGGCCTGATTGGTTGACTGAAGAGGGTCCTAATGAATGAGGCAGTTGGGAAATCAGCTCTTTCATTACTCTGTCTCAAGTCACTCAGCACTTAGACCACTTTCCAAACACTCAGGCCACTGGTGACGGTGTGTTTTGCACAACGTGTGCGCACATGTGAGTCAGCACACGAGTATGTGTGCACTCCTTCAACGGGCACCTCCCCAGAATCTCCCAGTTTTATGTATCTTTTCTGCTAAACCAATCAGTCGCCTGCTCCGGCTCAGCTATTGTTCTCCCTCTGTCGTAATTATTCATTAGCTTCTTCATTACTGGCTCTTCATGGAGACGGAGTCGCTGGCGGAGGAAATGGAGCTGGCTTCGCTTCGGCCCCAGTGGCAGTGGCACATGCTAACCCTTCATAAATCCACCATCACATGCTCTACCTGCAGACCTCTTCCTCACCTCGCTGATAGCTGAGCGCTCTAGCAGACGCTGGCTTCGATGACAGTTCCCAGAGGGGGGTTCCGATCGGTAGGCGGTGCTGAAATGGCCTTGGCCGGCTCAGAGGACATCAGCAGCACGCTGTGTAGAGGTCACCCTGGACCTTTTAGGTTGATGCACCATATGCTCTCTGCATTAGCACTTGCCCAGCTCTGACCTTCCGTTCCCTTCCGTGTCTCGTGGTCTTTCCACCTGAAGGCCTTCAGCTGAGCTTTGTGTATCCATCAGGGTTGCCAATCGAGCCTGACAGCGAGGCCCCCAAGAGACTGGTTTGCATTATTAGTCATTATGGGTCATTGTGTTTTCTCATCCTGACATGGACTTAGATGAAACTGAGCTCTTGATTCAGGTCTTTCTGGAAGAAGCTCAATCATGCTGGTTGAAACTCCGACTGGGAGATGAATGTTGAACTAACATTTCCATCATCTTGTGCTTTCAGCATGTTCAGCTGAGACGGAGAAAGTTTTCAAACTGTCCTCTGAAGAGAACCTGCAACCCTTTAAGGACAACATGGACACATTTCTTAGTCAAGGTGAGACTGTTTTCTAAACCAAATCCAAACACCATGTTTAACGAGACCTTCGTCGTTACTGCTCATTTCTCTGGTTGATGCTCGGTTCAGAGCAGGAGGGACGTTTGCATGCATGAACAGATAACGGCCGAGGAGCGTTGCCTTCCATCTGGCCTGAGAAGTTGCTGGTTTCATCTCAGATGAGAGGACATCTGATGATGAATCGTTCTTGTGGCGTTTGGAAGGATCAGTGTCCGAGTGTGAACGTGTGAGTTGACCTGCAGCTGCTGACTCCATCACTTCAGCTTGACTGTGTGGCTCAAACCTGCAGCACTCGCACACCGTTGCACATCAGCGGCTGATTTACTGACTTGGTAACCAGGAGCCATGGCTGAAGAGGCTGCTTACCGAGGTTTTCACCAATATGACCGTGCTGCTGCTGCTGCAGCAAATCTGCTGGACACACTGAAAAAGAAAGTAATTATTTCTATATGTTTGCTGTTGAAATGGGATACGGCTCCACCAGATGACAAAAACAAGAGTATTTGGATCTTGTGGTGGGTTCAAATGTGTAGAACTGGGATTGTTTTGCCTTTTGAAGATAACAAGTGAAATGGCTTTTTTAAATGCAGCATTAACTTTGACCCGAGTTGCTTTCAGCTGAGTGTGACCAATCTTTGTGAAGGGCGCAGCACACAACTGCTTTTGTATTCAGATGAGAATATAATATACAGCACATGTTCTTGCCTGGTAATGCTCACCGTCTTCTCAAAGGAAGTCTGCAGATGAAAGCAGCTCTCCCATTTCCATCCTTTCCCCTCTCATCTCTCTGTTTGAGAGAAATATAGAAGCTTTCTCTTTGATGCCAATGCTGAGGTTATTCCTCGGAGCGGCTCGTAAGGCTTCAGGTGGGATTCTTGGGGTTCCTCCGCTGCAGCAGTGCAAAAAAAAAGAACAACAGCCAAAGGTCTTATTTTTACTTGTGGGATTTTAGCAAAGTCCCGGGGTTAAACTCCTTCTGGCTCCACAGTTCGAAGCGCTTTTGTTTATTTTCTAACCATGAAACTAACCACACAATAACACTGGAAGCGGAATTGCTGCAGCTCCACTGTTTGGGCTACGTGGAATTCCCTCTCTTCAAATGTTCTCATGCGTTCAGGCCTTTGATGGAGTCAGCGAGAGCAGCGAACAGCTTCTGTTTACCTGATGGTGTTCCTACGCAGATAAGGAAAACTGGCTCAGCATGTAGCCTGATCATCCAGCGCTTGAGAGACAACCTAAGAAAACAGCTCCACAACATGACAACGTGCACTTGTGCATGTGATAACATGCCAACGCAACAGAAATGCATTCCAAGTACCTCAGATTGGAATGGATACATTGAGTTCACAACGTTAAAGCCATCATGATTGAGGCTTGATCAGGTTTTTGAGGTCTCCCTGGAGGAAGGAGTCCCTCCTCTCTCCGCTGCCATGTTTGTGTCCCGAAAAGGTCCAACTCTCACATAATTCTGTTCAGCAACTCTAGTGTCATGTTATATATAATTGGAGTTTACAGAAAGTGTCTGGAGGAGGTTTAATGTCTAACCTCTACTCAAACAGCAGCCGAGTGAAGACGGTAATGGGAGGAAAATGGGCCTGCAGGGCTGAAATCTAAGAGGCGCTGTTGCAGCGTGCAGCGTTTCCCTCGACCTTCTCTGATCACTGTTTCATTTACAACGCTGCCAAAATGATCCCGACTGACTCGGATCTCTGGCAGAACTTCCTTCTGACGTTGTCCAACATCCAAACTGGCCTGATGTGTCCTCCTCACACCTCAAACACAAACACCTCATCAGACAGTCTGACACTTAAAACCGTGGTGGCACAGCCCTGAGCATGTGGAATCCACCAAACATACATCTGGCATTAGGTAAAAGATGTATTTTCCGATGTGACAGGAAATCCTGCATCAGTCCTAATCCTAATCTAATCCTGTGTTTTCCTTTTACAGCCAAAACCGAACTTGAAACGCAAGAAAAGCAGCTGGCAGATATTCAGAAGCTGTAAGACCCTTTTCCACCTTTAAATCTAATCCTCACCACAGCTTATGTGCACGACATTGAAAACATCCAAACAGCAATCAGAGTCCTAAAGTGCAGCGATCACACACTCACCTGCAGTCTGGATGCAGCAGCAGCAGCTTTCAGCAGCTCCCCTGAAGGTGCAGGCCACGGTGCCAGGCCTTCAGGAGACGGGAGGCCCCCGGTTCGATGTCTGCGTTGTTTATCTAAGAGGAGCCAGCGTCGACAGTCTCGGCTCCAGGCTTCTGTTTCTACCGGCCAGGAATGTCTTCCTATAGCACACTCTAAACACAGAGACCCCAACCTGTCGGCCCTATTGATCCACTGCAAATGGCCGCCACGTTTTACGGCCTCGACCCTGTGCAGTGTGCATGCATTCTTTAGGTTTGGAGTTGGCTCCTCTTTTTCCGCACTCTTGCTTGTGTGTGCTTGGATTAGAAGCTTCTGAAGTGTAACGCTGCTGTCAGGGTTGAACCGAGGCCGAGGCAGGAATCAGACGCTGGACATGATTCATTCTCTCGTCTACATTGTTTTCATAAAAGCTCAGTCATCACCGGTTTGTTTAAAGGACTAAACAACTATTAAACTGCTGACAAAGTGCATCAGAGACACATTAACGTTCGTGCTTTGCATACGTGGCCGCAACGACTGAACAGGCTTCACGCTCTCTGGCGTCCTCGTCCACCGGTCCTCACGTCCTGTTTTCTCTCTTCTCAGCTTCTTTGAATTGACCGTGTCCTTCTCAGTAAAACCAAAGGCTGGTGAGAAGGAGGTCGGCCTCAACACTTTCTTCTCAGTTTGGCACGAGTTTTCCACCGATTTCAAAGAGCAGTGGAAGAAGCAGAACAGGATGATGCTGCAGGAACGGTGAGATCTTTTTTTTTTCCTTTTTTCCTTTAAAAACTGGCACCGGCTCAAATGAGCATTTGAACATAATGTCAGACAAATGAAACCCTGCTGAGATATTTGTTTTACTCTTCCTGGAACTCTCTGAACCAACATTTTTATAAACACACCAGTTCCCCAATTTTCCGAGTTCCCAAACGTTCCTCATCTCGAGGACATCTTGTGTTGGGTGAAGATCCTATCAGATGCATTTAAATGGTGAGGAGGAAACAGTTGAAATGACCCAAATCTTATTCTTCACCCCAGTAATGAAAAGAATACAGCAGCCTCCACTTAGCTTCCAGTGGTTTGATGAATGCAAAGATAGAGATGTATATGTCAACAGACAGCAAATTGGTCCATTATGCCAAATGAAGATTGAATTGTGATACGCCATCTGCAAAACAGGAAACGTTTCCAGCTTTGCTCGCTCAGAAAAAAGAATACAAATAAAAGTGAAGCCGCTGGCTTGATCCTTTGCTATCGGCAAGAATCTGCTTTCTCTGAGTTTTCTGCGTAGCCTCAGTAGAGGTAGTAACGCTCATCTGTCCCGCGTCTGAGTTCAGTGTGTCCATAATATCATAAGTAAGTGAATTTTAAGAGTTTTAATGGGCATCCTGGTCTTTCTTAGGCTCAAAAAGGCTGAAGAATGCTTCAAACAAGCCAGAGAGAAAGCGTCCTACAGCGTGAAACCCAAACACGCCACTGGAATCGTACGTCGACGCCTCGGCAGCCTCACACTCACCAGCTCTGACTTTCTGACTGTTTCTTCTTTTCTTTTCTGCAGAAAGCCAAACTGGGCCAGAAGATCTGAAGCAGACGATGGAAACTGGTGATCAGCCAGTGGGTCTCACAGCTTGTTTGAACAATCCGACGACGATTCATCAGGAATCCTGACAGAAGTTGTTTACTCCCAGTCGGGTTTGCTTATTTGTTCTGTCTCAGTAAGTGGATGTTGTGTGGAATGATAAAATGACATTTTCACACAATCTTCAGATTTCACGGAAACGACGAAACCAAAAGCCTCGGGAGGCTTTGATGATGGGATGTAGCTCAGCTCTGGCCAGATCTGCTGCACTCTGAAACATGTAGCAGTTGCTCCGTGGTTAAGCACTCTTTTATAAGCCATATGTAGTCAGAGTTAGGGCAGCCTTCCTGTCTTTATCTTCCTTTAATGGTGGCGAGCACAGATTTTAACCAGGTTTTTTAGTAGCCCCCCCACCACCAGGCAGAATGTGCCTTATCGTTCACTGCAGAGCCCCCACCAGTGCCATCGTACAGGGTTCCTTTTAACTGTGTACCTTTCAACTGTGACCTGCTGCCTTTCTCAGTGTGTCATCTTAGCTGGATCTCCTGGTTTCTTCTGCCTTTTCTGTGACCTCCCGTTCTGCAGGAAAACGCCATCATGTATTATGGTGTTTTGTGCAATACCAACAATACATTTTCATTTAATACCGTTGATCACAGAAAATATATATTTATTGAATAAATGATATTACATAATTTTTTTTAAAAAAAGTTCTGTTGTAGTTTTTTTTAATTTAGAGGTACAGAATGACATGCTCTCTGAATACAATATGAAATAGATTTAATATACTTAGACAAAACACACACATTTATATATATATAGAATTGCACATCCGTTATACATGCTGCAGTATATTTATGACAAATGTACATTTTACAGTCCTGATGTCCTTTATCAGAAAGGAAACTGATAGCTGGAGGAGGCTGCAGTCAGCCAGGTGGGTGGAGTTATGTGAAGGCTGAGGAGTGAAAAGCTGGTCCGTGTTGGCTGAGCGTCACGTTCGTGTCTCTTTGCTCAGCTGCTTGAATCAGTCTTCTCCAACAGTCTGTCATGGAACCAGGGCACGCGCTTGTTTAATCATACCTGCTTGGTGTCATTTCAGTCTGGAGAATCTGTAGACGTGCGCAGGTCCGGCCTCCTGCTGCCTCGGGCTCGCTGGCTCACAGCTTCCCGTGGCCGCCCACATCCACCGACATGCAGCGACACTGTTTGACCCTCTGCACCTTCCGGTGCCTGAAGGGCGGCTGCAGCTCCGGACAGTCCAGCTGGACTGTGAGCTGCGTGATGCGATGCGGCCTGCAGAACGAGCAGGACTGGAAGGGCTCTTGGGCCTTGTTGTGGCTCTTCCTTCCGGAGCCCGAAGCGTGAGGGCGGCTCTGGGCCGGTCCCGAGCTGGGGCCCATGTGGCGAGGGATGTAGAAGGAGTTA
This sequence comes from Arothron firmamentum, assembly GCA_016586285.1. Classification (NCBI taxonomy): domain Eukaryota; kingdom Metazoa; phylum Chordata; class Actinopteri; order Tetraodontiformes; family Tetraodontidae; genus Arothron; species Arothron firmamentum. Next base: position 14,512 of record BJFM01002068.1, on the reverse strand, counting down.
CACTGGCCGTAGCAGAAGCGGTTGACCACGGTGCGGCTGCGGCAGCCCTCCTCGCTGATGGTCTGGCGGAGGGGCTGGGTCTTGCACCAGTCTCTGCGGAGGTAGCGGCGCTCGGTGACGACCAGGGCCTCCCGGCTGGAGGACAGCACCTCCGGCTTCTGCTGCAGCAGCCGGTGATGCCGCTCTGACGACAGGTTCCCTTTGCTCTTGTTGGGTGATGGGATGGATCCCTGTGGTCGGGCCCTTTTGGTCTCCGCGGTGATGAAGAGCACCCCAGCCAGTATGACTGGGATCGTTATTCGCCAGAGCATTCTGCAAAGAGAGAGGGAGAGGTTACCACCGCGCGGTCCATCTCTCTGCCGCAAACATGCTAAACGTCTGCTGTCACACGGCAGAGTCGCGGTGCTGCTGTGACAGACGGTGAAAGGAGGACCGACGCGCAGTCGTTTCAGTTCTGCAGCTGACGCGTTCGCGTTGCTCCAGCTTTGTAGTCCAGCCTTGCAGGCATCATTTTCAACGTGACTCCGTCGGCGGGGCCTCCATTCGTCAGCGTCTCTGTGTCATTACGTCTATTTGCTTTCCTCTCGGCTACGCAACTCTTCCAAAAATAAACAACGAGCCGCCATCAAAGAACACATTTAAACACCCATAACGAGACGGGGGAAGTTGATTTTATTGGTCCTGTCGCCGGGTAAAATAATTAGGGCTTTGCTTACTTTAGTCATGAACTATGCCACAGATATGTAAACAGGCATTAAAGAGGCCCATCTGCATGTTATTAGGGGAAGACTCGGGGCCTGTAGTACTCTCTGCGGTCCACTCTCCTTTTTGGAGATCCAGTGTGGAGCACACTGAACTGGGGTTGACCCACACTGTCCACAATAACAATAGTGTCTTGTGTATCATGTGGACACAAGACAGACTCTCGGCTCTGGAGAAATGATTTCTTAACTCCTCAGGATGGAGGATCTGCCCGTGTGCACGCTGTCGGTGTTTGCGCCAGCACATTTTTGACCATCACTCAAACATCTTTTTTGCAGATGTTGCTCCTGACAAGCTTTGCATGACATCAAGTCAGAAATTCTGACAGCGACCCAAAGTGCCTCAAGGCCGCCGGCTGCTCGCAGACCCTTTGCTGTGTAAATTTGAACGTCTCTTTCCTCCAAATGTGCGACCTGCAACTCGCTCTGACATGGAACAAATTACTTTATCATAATCCACTCTGCTTGTTGCCTCCTTTTCTTGGCCCCGACCCCGAGGTCCCAGCATCTGTGCGAGCACCATCCCAGCCGGCTGCAGGCAGCAGCTGTCGGTCTGCTGGAGACGGGCTGGGGATTCTAACCGCAGCCACTTTTCTGTACGGGCAAGGTGTGATGCATCAGGGCGCAGAACAATCTGCAAATGCTTTCTTTACACTTACGACCAAATGACCACAACATAGAAACTCAATGCCTTGCTCATGCACCCTTTCAGGCTTCTAACCGCTCACAAAGTCACTTTGGCACCCTGAGTATTTGTGCTGTTGTGTTTCCTTCTTGTTTTATTCTATTTCCTCAATATTCATTGCCTATTTCTGTGCACCAAATTAACCCTGCAGGAAAAAGGTGAAAATATGGCAAAAAAAAAAAAAAAAAAGCACTTTGTGTCTAAATCATAAACTCACGCTAAAATGATTTAAACTAAATGTAAACACAAATATCCTGATCTATGAATACAAACATGGATCCGTGTTTTATATGTTGGGTAATAATGTGACCTAATTATATGAAAATTAGTAAAAATGTTGAACATTGATTTGATTACTCAGGCACATTGTGGACAATATATGCGCATCATTACATGATCGTAATTATTGCAATGCTTGTATTTTTGTAGGTTTATTTACTCTCAGTAAATGAAAATATCAGAGCAGAATGTAAATGTGATCCATATCTGAGATATTTGGGTCATTTATGATGACACTGATGCACTATGAGTCTGTCTTTAAAGGATGGTAAAGACGGTAAAGGATGGTGCATCCTTGTCTTTGCACCTACAACCCAAAGACTTCTACATTTTTAAACAAATGCAACATGAAGTCAGGTCTCCACGCAACTTGGATGGAAACTGCATTAATCTCATTTTTGTGCTGCTTGACTTCATTTTTTTTTCTTTCTGCACACCAGCCGGAACACACACCCGTTCTAATGCTAAAAGAACCAAAGCGAGAACTCCCGCAGGGCCCTTCCACCACCTACCGCACCATGGAGTCATGACCCTACTCAATCTTGCGCTGATCGGCCTTCCATGCTCGCCGCTGTCTCATTTGTCTCGTTCCTGCTGACGCCGTATTTAAAAGCCTGAACTTCTGGCTGGAACAACAGACTCTTCTTCTGCGTGCGGCCTCTTCTTCTTCTCTGGTTCCTCCGCTTGCACAGGCGACCTGTGGCTGTGCTGGGGTACAGTCTGCAGAGCCTGTGGGGGATGTGAGCGATGACCCGACTGCCTGTGTACGGAGGACATGACGGATGAGCCAGGCAGCCAGCAGACGCGCTCCCTCCCCACCCAGACCAGCAGCATCCAGCCTTCCTCATCAATCTGCTGCAGGACAAATTGCAGCTTTGGGGAAGGGCTTCATGGGCTTCAGAGGGTCGCATGGAGTCGGAAAAGAGGATGGTAAGTGGTTGGATATGACAGGAGAATAAGACATGGGGGTTGGTACCTGCAGGCAACCACAGCCGTCACCATTTAGCTTCTTGGGTGTCTCTCCTCTTCCTCTTCCTCTTCCTCTTCGTCTTCTCTCAGTCTCAGAGGTGGAAGGAGGCTGCAGTGTTAATTGTTGATGCTGAGGCACTCGGTGTCCACAAGCACAGTTTTACAACTGCAACTACTTGGAGGACGTGCTTCCCTGAACGGAGGCCGACCTCGGATGTGAAATTCAGGCCTCTAATGAAATCACAAATACCACAGAGACTGCCGAGGGAGACGCAGGCCATTCCCAAAACAACTATTATCATTAGTGGGAACTTGCTGTGTTTTGTTTTTCAGAATGGTATTATAATACCCGTGCTTTCTGTCTGCCTAAAAAAAACAGGACAAACCTCAAAGTGAAACGCAAAGCATGCTGTAATTAGCCATTAGCCTCCTGTCTAGTCAAGTTTTTGCGGTATCCAGTTGTTAAAACAACTGAAGAAAAAAAGCAGACAGAAAATGTGTTCTGTCAAATTTGCACTTCCACTAACCCATGTGAAACATCTTCCCAGCATGTCTCCAAACGCAGGTTAAAACAAACAAAACCTGATGCCTCAATTATCGCTGCGTCGGAAAGTCTAACACACAGACTGCTAAGTGCACTTAATTACAGTAGAACTGCATTTAATTCACCGTGTAGCTCAAACACACACAGATATAGAGAGAGAGGGGAAATAGAGCTAAATGAAATGTTTTCACTTGGAGCCAATTACACACAGAGGAACCATATCATTAGAAGCATTTGCTGGATTCTACTGTATTTTCACAAACTGTGCGGCTGTTGCCTTATTAACAGTCGGGGTCCGGCGGTGGGGGCCGGTTGGGGCCTTTTCTGTGTGAATGAAATATTGCCAGGAGGCTGCGCTGTGCTCTTTGGCCTACCGTTAGTCACCACAATCTGTCTTGGTAATGACTAGCAGGCCATATTTAATTCTTCTGACGTTCCTTCATCCAACCATGTTAGGTGCTTGAGTGGAGGAGCAGGAGCCTTGAGGGACGCCGTCACGCTGCGGTTGTGTTTCTTTCGGATTATGATGGCATTCCTTGGCTGTGGGGGTTAATGGTGATCTGTTTGGTTGCAGCAGAACTCCCAGTAGGTCTGCTGGTTTCATCAAGGTTAAACAATAACCTGGTTTGGTTCCGTGGGTGAAGAAGGCATTTTTTGATTTGAACACAGATATTCGCTGTAGTTAATTTAATCTGCCGTTAAATCCACATTCTTTTCCTACCTTAGTCTCCTGTTTTTCTGCTGTCCTTAAAGAGCAGAAATGGAGACTTTCTGCTGCTAAAGAAACTATAATGTCTGCTGCTAAATCTGCTTTGACACCAGCGAAGACTGTACAAGGTGGTGCAGTCACCACCACTGTAAGAAGGATCAGAGGCACC
>BJFM01002068.1:0-10368 GCA_016586285.1 Arothron firmamentum | reverse complement strand
ACACACACACACACACGATGTTCTTACATCAACTTAGCCACATTAATGTGCACGACGCATGGAATAGAGCGGTGTGGTCTGTGACAGATTAACTGGAGAAACTGGTGTCTGAACCTGACTGTGTGACCAGCTGTCATCGCTGGCTGGTTCCTCGCCCGCAGCAGTAATTCCCTGAAACCTCCTGACACTAATTAAACTAATCTAGTTGACACTTTCCCCCCAAAAGACCTTGAAAGCAAATGCATTTTTATATCACGGACAAGTGTCTTTTGTTTCAGTGTTGGAAAAGGAGCCTGCAGAAGAGCCAGTGGCCTCATCCACAGACGTAGTTTAAGGAGAAATGAGGCTGAAAATGTTGGTGTGTGTAAAGCCGGGCTCAGGTACCTCTCTCCACAGTGGACAGCAAAAACAAGGGATGAAGGATGTGGTCAAAGCAGCTCGTCCACCTTCTGTGGTCCTTCTGTCCACTTCCAGGGTCTGGTTTCCATGGTGACACAATCTGTACAATCCTCAGGCTTGTCCTTCTCTTCAGCTCCAGTTCAGCCTGAAAGTTGAGCTCAGGTTCATCTTCTGCTGCTCTTCTTCATCTGTCTTTGGAGCAGAAGAGAGAGGCTCCAGCTCAGAGACGGAGGTCTGGTATCAGCGCCGCAGAGGCTGTCTGTTGTCTGTTGTAAAGCCTGCCTAAGTTGGAGTCCCTACCACCCCCTTCCCCTCCTCAAGACTGGGAGGGTTTATCCACTGGTCCTGGTCATTATGAATCAAACCAGGCTTCATTCCTCTCACTTTTATAGGTCTGGTGTCTCCTTGTGTCTCTTCCTGCTACTTGCTTTTATACTTTCATATCCTTGCTTATCAATATTTTAAGTTTCTGTTTGTTTTAGATGTGCATTTTTCTCTCTGTTTTGACATTGGTATCTACAGTTCTAAAAGAAAGGAGTAACGTATGATAAGATAAAAGAAAAAATAAAGGGCACAGATCTCAACATGTATCTTCCTTTTCCTCATTACTAGCGCGGCCTAATGGCCCCAGAATATTAAACCTGTGCAAACCCAGACAGAGAAAAAGCAACTCCAAACATCACATTTCATTTTCTTTGATAAAAGGCAATAACGCCGCCTGTTTGGTGGGAGACTGAGTAGAAACACCAGCAACGCCTGCAGGAGCTCAGATGTTTACAGGCTGAACAATGCAGCCTTCAGCTGCTCAAAGCATTCTGACACTTCTACGTGACCAAACTTCATATTTGCAAAATAATTCATTTATAACTAACTGGTTTTCTCATCTCTGCAGAATGAAAATGTCTCCATCTAGTGGCTAAAAGCAAAAGTACAAAAGCTGAAGTAGCGGTTTACTCCCGTCATGACGCAAGTGTGGAAAAAAGCATCAGGAGGCTAAAAATATTAACAAGAAATCACACTTTGGGGAGTCATATTTACAGATAGAGGGAGGACTTTAATAATACAAGTAAGTAAAAGTGTCTTTAAATATGGTATAAAAATAAATGCAGAAGAAAAGAATTATGTTCTACATAAGACAGGAGGAGCATTTCTGTCATTTCAATGTGACTTTACAAGTGCAATGAAAACCATAATGTGCTAGTTTAATTAGAATTTAAGTGGAATTAAAGAAAGCAAAGCAAAATCAATGCACAATATATAATCATAGCAGTAATAATATGTATATTTATATATATATGTTCATTCTGCACAACACTTCCCATAGCATGACAAAGTATGCGTGATCTCAGATCATGTACAGCAACGACGACGTTTGTAGATTTATGTTGTCTTTTTTATATTTTCTGTATGTTTTCTCCCTCTCTGACATCATTTGTTTGAGCTGGAAGTGAGAGCGGGCGCTCCATTCCCAGCAGTGACGTTAAGAATCGGAGCACCAAATTTTAGGATTTAGTCTGTCGATGTCCTCAAAAGTCCAGCAATGGCCCCTCTGTATTCATAAAGACTGGAAATATATCATGTTTTTGCAAGAGGAGAGAAGCGAAGGAGCCTCCTCTCGGTGGACATGCAACATCCGGTGGACAGCAGACGAACAGACGGCCCAGCTCTCCGCCTGCCTGAGCCAGCAGCAGATGGACGGACAACAACGACAGAGATGAGATGGCCCCTTCTCCACGTCCAAGACGGGGAGGTATGGGAGTGAGTTTTATGGTGATGGCACATCATGGTCAGCTTCTTGGATGCGTGGTTTCCACTGTGCTGAGGTCATAAAGGTAGGCGGGACAGGAGAAAGGAGTGATTTAATTAATGAGAAATTTAATTTCATTTCTGCTTTAATAGCATTTGCAGCCTTGGACATGAGGCAGGGATTGCACTGCATGTGCAAATTAAAAGGTCAACTTTAAATGTCTTTATCTGAGGTTATTTTCAGGATTGCTGACAGTACAACAACCATATTACCATTTACATCAGGTATTGATTTTTTTAATGGACATTACCTGGAAGCGAGAGCCCTCAGAATAAGTTCTTACTTTTCTGTGGGGACAAAACAGGACACATTAGGCAACTTTACTCTGCAGAGGATTTGAGTGGATTTAAAAGGATTTTCTTCCCCAGGGTGGTCAAAAATATCTCTTCCTGATAACAAAAATAAACATGATATGAGGACAGGTGAGTCCAGGAGCAACCACTGTTTCCAGAGCAGATTAGTGTGATCTGGCAGACATGGCTGAGCTTTGAAGAGCCTGCCAGCAAACATCTGCTCCTAAAACAACATCTGTATCGATATTGAGGCTTTACCTTCTTTTTGGCCTGTAATAACTCCTGGTAGGCACTGGAGCGTATGAACCGGCTGTAGGAATCGCTCTTCATCAACTTGTAAATGTGTTCCTGTTATTGAAAAGAAAGATTAGAATGAAACGTGAGCTCTGGATTCCACCTTCCAGGACCAGATCACAGGCAACATTCCAGTCAGAGGAACACAGAAGGTACGTCCACACGCTCCGATGCAGGTGAATGCATTTGTCATGTAATTTGCACCTGTGCATCCTCAAAAGCGTAGCGTCCCGGATCTTTAACGTTCTGGGTGGTTTTGTCGTAGCTCTTGGAGTCCACGTTGATGGCGCTCGGTGCTCCAGGGGCCAGAAACTCCTGCCAGATTTCCTGAACCCGAGCCGGAACTTCTCTGATGGGCCGTTTCTTTAAGTCCTGGACAGCGAGCCAGAACCTACAAGGTAAACCAAACATATAGACTCTGTTTATTACAGATGAATGAAAATAGGAAACATGCCGCCTTTAAATAAAAACGCACGGTTCAGCTAATCCAAGAGGGTTTTAAAAAGTGAATCCTTTGCTAATATTAATCCTTATAAAAAAAAATCACATTCAGGATCATCCTCCACGGAAATACCAGCTTTTCACTCATCAGTTTAAAAATGGAAACTGAAAAATAATGAGTTCAGAATGATTTCAGTCTTATTACACCTGTTCATCACAACCCTAAAAACCTTTTTACAAAATCTATTCATGGCCTTAAAATGGCTTCAAATCAGCCCTTCACAAAGTACATTCATTAACCAGGGCTTCCAATAAAGCCCAGCCTCAAATAGCTAAAGTTTACTTGAGTTACTTTGGTCAAAAGTCCAACTTTTTCTAATATTGGAGGAAAACTGAAACTGAAAGGAGCAGCAAGGGAGCGTTGGTCGCACCTGAGATTCTCCGAGCTGAACTCAGACTCCAGGAACTTGAGGAACTGCTCTCTCCCCACTGGGTCTTTTAAGACCTCGTTGATGCCGAAGGCCCACCTCTTCACTCTCTGCTGGCTCGGCTCCTTGCTGCTCAACACAGAGGAACACAGCTTTGACGGGGGAATAACGGCATGGCCACCGCTGAACGTGTCCAACACACACCTTGCTTCAAGCTCCCAGAGCGTGGTGTCATCTGAGATCCACGGGTTGGATGGATCCGGAGGCGTGAGGAAGGGGTCGTATTCCAGGTACTGCTCCGTGTATCCCAGCAAGCTGTTGTTTTCACAAAGACACCAGTGAAGACCCCCCAGGAGCAGGAATGCATGCAATCATCTCCCCTTTACAGCCACAGTTACTGAGCAGCAGAACTTTACAGAGGAAGAAGAGAAAAAAGAGGGATCCTGTGTTTGCTGAATGCACGTGGAGGACTTAAAGCTCACTAAAAGCTCTGTCCGGACCCAAGTACTCCTGAAGGTCATCAAGCTCTTGAGTCAGCTGGTTTGGGTGAATGAAGACACCAGCAGCTGCTCACCTCTCCGCCACTTTGGACATTTTCAGTCGATGTCTGTCTAGCTGCAGCTGCCAGAAGGTGATCTGAAACCATAGCGGGGAACCGTCACCGTTCTCCAGGAACTACCAAAGCACATCTCTGACATGGTCTTTAGATTGTGTTAAGCTTCTGCCAAAGCACGGCCAGCACACGGCGTGCACGTCTGACCTGCTCCTGTAGCTCTTCTTCTGTGGGCTGTTTGGCTTCTGGGGCAGGAATGTGAGTCGGACTGTGGGTGCGCACGTCGTTCTGCAGTCCGTACACGGACTGAGGCGCAAAAAAGGCAGAGTAGAAATGAAACAACGCAAACAGCCGTCTCACAAGGGCTGACAGCCTGTGGGAGACAGCCCTGCAGCAGCGCCTCCACCTGTACCTTTCTGGTTTTGTGAGGGTTTTTCATTCTGGAGGATTTCTTGATGTCCACTTCTGTGGTGTTCACACATCCAGGCTGTTAGAGGAGCCAGAAGAAAAGCAGAAAACAGAAAACACCTTTATATTTCAGCAGAATTCGACAGTGTCGGCGGTTCTGGGCTTTGGATTTCCAGCAGCATCACAGGAGGGGCCTTTGCACAGAGCTTCTGCTGACGGATGTGAAGCCATTCGGGCTCTCGGGGACCACACCTCAGCTGCTGCTTCATTAAAGGAGGAATTTGCACATTCTTGCAAAACAAATCAAGCAGCAGGAAATTTTTCCGGCCGAACAAATTGTGTCTGATTAAACAAGCGGTCCAATCCAGGAGAACAAAACAAGCTAAGTAGGGTACAGGGAAATTTGAATTATTATTGATTATTTTGCTCCAAGGACGCATAAATTAAACCTATTTTCCAATTTAGCTGCAGGCAGCGACTTTCAGGGAGCCTCCAGCCTGTGAGGGAAACTGATTGCTCATGCTCAACAAGTGTGGATGATCAGGCTGGAGAGCAGCGCTGAAGCTGATGTGTTGTGACAGTTATCGATGTGACATTTGTGTGGTGGCCAAATCCACATCTTGGGATTTAGTGTGTTCAGCAGCTCTGCTGCTGGAAAAAACAAATACAAGGCAAAGCTCATGTAAAAAACATCCATGGTTGCTTCCTGTACCTTTAAAACGGGACAGTATCACTGCAGAAGCTCTGCTTCAGGTCTGTCACGTTTGCAGAGAAACCAGTAATTTTATTTTTTTAATGGTAATAAAGAACACAGCTTCACCCACCACTGGTCTGTGCACGTCCCAGAAAGCTCTCTCCTGACTGTCGAGAATCTTCCGCTCGATTTTGTCTCTTTTCTTGTCCACTCTAGAGGAAAAAGAGAAGAGCAGAGCTGTTTTGGCAGAGCTGATCCCAACCAGCTATGAGCCACTCCAACCGTGGAAACCTACTTTGCTTGTGCTTCTGCTTGCATAAAAATAAATTCCCATTTCCTGGCGAAAGCGCGCTGTAGCCTTGCTAAGCTCTCCTGCAAGCAAACAAGTGCAAAAATGAGGGGGAAAAGGCATTTACCTGCATCCACTGTGTTCAAAAAGCTGCAGATGACGGATGCAAAACAGAAGTAATCCACTCAGAACCAGCTGGTTACCAGTCAGACTGTTCCCACTTAGCGCTCCCAGGAAAACCCTCTTACACAATCACTTTAGCACAAAGGAAGCCAGAATGAAAGTGTGATTATTATTATCATTGGTATTAATTCCTGAAGTGGCTTGTGTGTGCTGACATCCACTCACCGCCTCGTAGTCCGCCAGCTCCAGACGGGCTTTATTTTGCATTGTTCGTTTGCAGAGGTAAACAGCTGGGAGGGGGAGGGAGAAGAGAGCGCCGTGTCAGCGGGACAACAGGACCTCCATGTGGATTTAAAAGCCTTAAATGGCCCTTCATTTAGTCATTTCATTCTCGGCTGCGTGTTTATACCGGCCCGCAAATCACAGAGGTCATTGATGGTGCATGGTGTCTGAGCGCCTGTTAGCCAAAGTGCTTCTGGGAGATCGTGCCTGATTTGGAGTTTTCCCTTTTCATCATCATCTTTCCGTTTGTTAACGAACCATTATGGGGAGGCTTTATTGTGCCATTAGCCCAGCATCATTTCTGTGAACCAGAGATGCTCTAACTTGGCTGAAGGTCCACAGGATTACTGAGCATTAAAACTGTCCCTGAGCAACAATTCAGGGAGCTAATGAAAGAGCAGCGAGAGCGTGGCTGTTTGCAGAGTTCCACTAACAGCTGCTAGTGGAACTCTGCAGCTCATCCTCGCATCACCACCAAAATGCTTCTACCAGATGCACAGAAACGCCGCGGCTCCTACCGTAGTCTGTGTTTTCTGGTTCCCAGCAGTTTGATGGCCAAAAGTATGGAGTCTGAAGGGAAAATGGTCATTACACACAAGACAGAGGGAATCTGAAATTGTTGATGAAATGGCACAAACAGCCCTGCATCTGTCCCACTTTAAGCTTGAGTGGGGAATACTGCCCCCTAGTGGCGTGGAGCTGGTAAATACTTAAACAGTCTCAGCGAGCATACCTGAAACCTATAGAAAGTGCCGTCATCTTTGAGAGTGAGGACGTGGTCTGAGATGGGGAAGAAGTAACCATGTGCAGCCATAAGAGTTCCGAGGTGAAGAGCTTCCACTGTTCAGAGAGCACACACACCAGAAGGCTGTTTAACACACACTTTTAGGCAAAGTGGAACGGCTGTAAAGGGTTCTGTTGTGTTCGGGTGTATCGGTCCTGCTCTGTCGAGGGTCTGCATGCGGAAAAGAACAATAACCGATCAAAACCTGCCTGTTCAGAAGCACAGATCTAAAGATCTGGTTTAAACGTGCAGGAACGCTTCATAAACTAAATTTCCTTGTTCACCCTCCACACCCTGGTCTGAAAACTCAACAATAACTGAGCAGAGGTGACACAGTGAAGCAGCGCGCCACCACGTCCTGACAGGACCGGCTGTCTCTGCACACACTCACCCCGGCAGGGGGTCTTCTTCATTAGTGGGCTTCAGCTGGGGGGCAGCATCTCATCAGTCAGGTCACCTGCTGAGGCACTGAGAAGAGTGGCTTCCCAGCGGTGCCCCCAGCACATGGCTGACTGCCCCTGATTCACAGCCATCAGATAATGAAAACAAGCAATCCTCCTCAGCTGTGCACCTCATCAGGGGCCAGGCCCCCCCCACCCCCCCACCTGCAGCCCTCCTCCTGGAACCATCATGTATTATTCATGTTTGGTGGAAAACTTTGCTAACCCAGACACATTTTTTCGGTCATGGTGGGCAGCATTTAGATGTTTGCTTTGATTGCTTTAATCCTGCCGCCGAAATTTGCTAAAGCTAAATAAAATAAAGAAAGAGATGTAAAAAAAAGGCTGACAGAACAGCCGCTAATGCTAATGCTAATGCTACAGGAGATGTTGCATTGATTGGTTATTACTGAGGTGGGAAACAATCTGTCACAGCTTTGGGTGTGTGTGTGTGTGTGTGTGTGTGTGTGTGTGTGTGTGTGTGTGTGTGTGTGTGTGTGTGTGTGTGTGTGTGTGTGTGTGTGTTGAGAGTGACTGGGCTTCATTTATTAATAAATGATGATTCATAAGTTATTTAAAGCCTGTTTACATATAAACACACTCTCCCTCATCATCCACTGGGTTATTCCTCGCTAATTACATCTTTATGAGCTCTCAGACTCTATAGGAAGGCATCGCAGCCCCGTGGACAGCTCTGCTAATTATTCCTGCGTAAGAGCGGAATTCAGCTAAAGCTGAATTAAATGATAACATCTCCAACAATCCTTCAAGCAGAAAGATCTGAATGTTTTAGCTTCTGTGCAACAAAGGCTACAAGAGACTGACGGGAGGAATTTAGCAGCTCGTCTGTGCAGCCGCAGACTCTAAAATACACCGAATAAAACCGCTTTCTGATGGAAGACACAGATAGAGGTGAAGACCGTGACCTTTAGCCTGTGGCCTCCTGTATTTCCTCCTGTATTTCACTGTCCAGTCATCACACCATCAGCGGCTCCATCATCCCGTCCACCTCTCCACCCTGCTGACCTCACCGCCCAGGGGGAGGATTTACCCCCCCACGGAACCATTCAGGAGATGTCCCTCTGGAGTGGGAGCAGCAGAGACCGACCGACCGACCGACCGACCGACCGACCGACCGACCGCGCCAGGTCGGTTGAACTCTTGTTAAATATTTGATGGCGATATTGATATTTCCACATGTGACTTCTTTTTCAGCAGATGTCTGATACACACACACACACACACACACACACACACACACACACACACACACACACACACACACACACACACACACACACACACACACACACACACACACACACAAAATCTGACCTTTCTATGAAAATGTGTCTGTGTGTCTGGCCAAACATCTTTAGGTTAGCTCAGATTATCTACATTTATCACACACACACACACACACACACACACATACACACACACCTGCATGCACGCACGCACACACACCCATCCGTCCATCCATCCATCCATCCAGCATACACACCACTCACACACACACTGCTACAGTACTGATGGACAGTTAATCCATCATCACACTCAGCTGCTCCTGACCAGGAACTGAAGCCAGACTTCTTCCTGTCAGGTGACCATGGTAACCGGGACAAAGTGCCAGTGGAACCATAAAAAAGGTAAAGGACTTTGATGCTGCTGTTTGTTTCTGTTCTAATTATTCCAGACAGATCTGACATCCAGAAAACAACAGCAAAAGTGAATTATAATATGAGCCAGTTTTATGTCCTCCTAAGTCCTCTTGATTTGCTGTGTTATCAGCCTCGTTTATGGTCTGTTGATATTTCCACACAGCTGATAAATGAGCTGGCTTTAGAAATCTAAATAATATTCATCCCGTTTCTGCCAAAAACATCCAGAATCTCAGCTGAAACGCTTTCAGACGCGGCGCTGAATGAAAACGGGATTGGAAAACGGTGATAATGAGCTCATGTTATTATGTTCAGTCTCATTTAGCAGAAGCCTCCAAACTGAGATTCAACTTTGATATGATTCAGTCGCCCAGACCGAGCTGCTGCGCTCCGCTGACGCATCCATTGCTCTGCTGCGCCCGTCGGCCTGCCAGCAGATAGTTGTTGTTGGACGCGAGGTTTGTCTCCATGTCTGCGTCGAAGATCCTGCGTGGAATTTAAATCAGTTTAGCACGTCAGGCACAGGTTTGACAGCGGCAGGTTCACTTTCATACCCGTTTTTCCGCATGAAGGAGAAGAGAAAGCGAATCTCGCTGCTTAGTTTGTCGTCAAGTCACAAACGAATGGAAGAGTTATCACCCACAAAAATGTGTGTCACACAAAACCGAGCTGAAGCAGAGGTTAGGCAATCATCCGGGCGTGTCTGAGGGTGCGAAGCAGCTGTGATCACAGATGAAACGGCTGCACAAGCACACATGCAGCCTGTGACAGAGAACAGCAGCGTCTGTGGCTGCAGCAGGGAAAAGATCCAACATTTTCTGAACAAATATCCAAAAATGGTTTTTTCCATTTGCCTCTAAAACCATCGGAGGCACTAACGGACCGATCGGCGCCGCTGGGGGGGCTTTACCTTGGTCCTCGATGTCCAGATTCTTGATCATCCACTGAACGATGTCAGAACCTGCAACAAGAGGAACGCGTGTTCATCAGCCACACGTGCTGAAACATTCTGCATACACATGCAAATGACAGGGAGAACGGCAGTGCAGCGACCTCGCCCGCCCTCCTCCATCATCACACCCGCTCCCCGCGTGGGAGGATAATCGCCATCCATTACCGAATTTCGTTTTATGACGCTGTCGGTCGGTGAGCAGACAGGTGCACGATGAAGCCTGGCAGCAGCAGCAGAGAGGAAGCTGCTGCTGGAGCTGCTGCTCTCAGGACTGAGTCAGCCCGGCACCCACCGGCACCCGTCCAACCTGCCAGAACCTACTCACAGCTTCTCACAGGGTTTGGACTCGGGTGACCGGACGTCCCGGACAAGAAATGGTGTTTTACATCCACTACTGCAATTATTGATTATTCTGAACAAAGAGCAAGTAAATGTTTACAGCTTGATTCACCTCAGCTGAGCGACATAAAATCTCTTATATTTGGTGAGAATTTGCCAAATTCTGCACACACACACACAC
>BJFM01002067.1:0-15675 GCA_016586285.1 Arothron firmamentum | reverse complement strand
GAGGAGGAGGAGGAGGAGCAGGAGGAGGAGGAGCAGGAGGAGGAGGAAGAGCAGGAGGAGCAGGAGGAGGAGGAGGAGCAGGAGCAAGAGGAGCACGAGGAGGAGGAGCAGGAGGAGGAGCAGGAGCAGGAGGAGGAGCAGGAGCCCCCCCCCCCCAGTCCCAGCCACCGGCAGAGCGGGTGGCTGGATGCTGGTGTACTTCACTGATCCCATCAGGCTAAATTCTCTTCCACACTCTCTGTCACGCTTTTCAACACTCATGCACGTGAGTAGGCTGACCCAGGCAGGTGCCCCCGCCCATTTGGGGGTTTGGTACCTTGCTCGAAGGCACCTCGGCAGTGCTCCTGCCACCAGCACACTTTTCCAGTTTTGGTGTGCAGCTGGGATTTGAACCAGGAACCCTCTGCTTCTCGGCCTGGTCCCCCCAGCTGATCCAGCTCTGCCTCAACCCTCTGATGAATTCTTTTTAGTTCCTAAATGAGGTGACGATGCTTTGATGCTTTGGTGTGACTCCGGGGCTGGTCCTGTCAGGAGGCGGGGCCTCGCTCAGCCCCTCCCACATTCACCTGCTTGGCCTGATGTGGGGACTGTGGAGGCCAGGCCGGCACCTGAAAGCATGCGTCCCTCAGATGCACCCACGGTTCTTTTCCTTCCCCTCAGGGAAGGAAATCGAAGAGCGAAAGAACCAAAACCAACAGGAGTGAAAATGCAAAGTTACCACTTCATGTTTGAGTCAAATGTTCCGGGGTTAAAGACTGAGGTCGGAATTCTGCCTGCCTGAGCGGTGAACTCCTGAGGACACGCACGTGTGCGACTGTGCACAACACGGAGTTGGTCTTTGATTAGCGGAGGTGCTAACAGCTCCTCTGCTGTCACACTGTCCAACACAAAGAGGCTGAGGGCAGCAGCATCAGCTGCGGCGCTAGCGCTAGCGCTAGTGCTAGCGCTGCACAAACACGCCTCCACACCGCCCAGGAAGGAGCAGGAGACGCGCCTCCAACCGCAGCTCCGGATGAAACATTCATGGCTGGCTCATCGGGAATGTTGACACGTTCTGCTGAAGTGGCCCGCTGGCCGCCTGTTTGTCTGTTTGCTCCTGACTGAAGAGCCCATAATTACGGCAAACGGGGAAAGTCGTGTTTGTTGCCTCTCGGCTTGAGCCTCCTCTCAGATCTCTCTGGGTTCCACATCAGAAGGAAGCTTCAATCGCAACAGCCTTTTCTTCTTTCCGGCTGCTGAAAAACGTTCCAGGTCGCAAAGGTCGCACGGCTAAACCATGCCGCTGTGTCACATGTTGGCGGAGCACCAATAAACACATGCTAGCAAACACATCGCTACCAGCTAAGCAGACACCCCAGTCCCACCGAAGCCAGGCGGCAAACTGAGAAACAGTCGGCAAACGCGTGAAGAGGATGTGAGCAGCTAGCGTAAGGGTGGCGAGCGAACCGCAGCTGCTGTCTCCTCCTGCAGGTGTTGGTCTTCATCAGGCCGTCCAGGCTGCTGCTGAGACAGATGAAGATGTCCATCTGGAGGCTCGTCCGCTGTCCCGAGCAGCACGGTCCCGGTCTCCCCAGGCAGGTTCCGTCCCCTCAGGAACAGGCCAGGAGCTCCACGCTGCTTCTGCTGCTGGTGCAGGAGCGTGTGCGCTCGTCTCGTCCTCTTCCTGGTCAGGTGATAACCGTGTCTGCCAGGCGTCTTTGAGCATCATTTCACCTCTGATGAAGGACGGGGCTGATGTTCCACACACATGTTGAAAGTCAACAAGTAAACAAACAATCAAGATAAAGACGTCCGTTGAAATGAGCGGTCGTTGTCTGGGGCATTGATCAGGAAGAAGGAACCAGTGGACGGTCCCACCATCAGATCATGTGACACCACTCTTCAGGCTGCTGATGGGTGAGTGACGGCGCTTTCATGTCAGAAAATGCTGCTCCTTTGATTGATCAGCTCATTTCCTGTTTGTGTGACTGTCAGCGACTCTTTTCCTGCTGCCCGACTTGAAAACAGTCCCACAATGCATCGCTCTCCCTGCTGAACACAGGCGGCGTCACCGCGCTGAGACGTGCTTGACTCCAGAAGAGGGGGCTGCTGGGTGGGTTTTCTTTGGAGGGGAGGCCACGCTCAGCGGCGAGCACGGTGGAGGCGCGGGGACAGGAGGTTGAGCTGCTTCTGGCTTCAAAATAAAAGCATTTCCAGGGAGACACCTGTGTGACAGCGGCTTCAGTTTGCGCCTCTACACGAACAGGTGAGTCACGAGGCGACGGGCTCACCAGGACAAATGTGGCAGGACAGCGAGGAGGACACGGGACGCACTGGACACGGCCAGAACCGCAGTCACGTGACCAAAGACCGACGTCAGGTGGAGTCAGTCAGGCTTCTATATGTATATAAAGAGAGAGAGAGACAGAGAAGGAGAGAGAGAGACAGAGAGAGAGACAGAGCGAGAGAAGGTGCAGACGCACATTTTGATGCCGGAATATTTAAGAACACATCAAAAGACAGCGGAAGCAGCTCTTACCTTTACTTTCAAAACAAGCCCGGAAGTCACATGGCTGCAGCTTCTTTCTTGACGGTGGCGCGAGAGCTTCCAAATAAGGACCGAGGCTGTTGCTGCGCGCGGACACAGCGACGCTCCGCTGAGAGCCGCGCGCCAGCCTCTCTCCAACCTGCTCCGCGAGAGCCTCGCGCGCGCACACCTGAAGCGTCCTGAGGAGCGGAAGCTGCGTCTGGCTCCTGGAAACCAACTTTTCCATCGGAGGCGCCGCTCACACTTGGCGGAATAAGAAAGCTTTGAATCCCGCAGAGAAACGCACGTCCGCGAGCCTTCTTTCTGTCCACAATCCGACAGGCGCGAGTTTGTGCACGCATTTGGGATCGTATGAATCCATTTTACGCACAGAAGAAAGCCGCGGGAACAGCGAGCAGAAGTCCGCGACTGTCCCCTCCTCAGCCCCCCAGAACGTCACAGCGCCTGTGCGCAGCGATGCGGGATTTCCGTCTGGAATCATGCGTTTTGTGGACTTAACGAAGAGGCTTTGGGAACGTGTCCGTGAAGGCGCCGCCGCCTGGCCGTGTGACCGGCTCCGCTAACCCGCTCAGGTAAATGGCTTTTTCTGGCTTTAACAGTCACTTCTCCTCTCTCCGGGCTTCACGCGCACCATTAAGTTTTAGAAAATCACGCATCCTCACGCGCAGTTGGTGTGCGTTTGCGTTGCTGTTTGTTTTGCCGTGATGGCGCACGCGCTTCAAAACGCAAAAAAAGCTATGGTGGAGTTGTCGCGGCCACATTTCTTTGAGATTGTCGCATCGTGTTAAGTGTCACACACCCAAAAAGGCTCGCGCAGAGGGAGGTGCGCCGCCCTTTGTGGATGGATGGATGGATGGATGGATGGATGGATGGATGATGGATGGATGGATGGATGGATGGATGGAGGCGCACAAAGTCAAGATGCTTCCCTGGTGTTGGCTGAAACTGCCCCATCAGAAAGGAGCCGAGCAGAAACAGGCGGAACTTTTCCAGGGTCAAACACAGGTTCGTCTTCAAACCTCCACCTTCCTTTCGCCAACTTTCCTCCAGGAAAGTCAGCTTCTGCTCAGGTGGGCTCAGATGTTTGAAGACAAAGTGCTGCAGAGGGCATGTTGGTGGTGGCGGACGTGCAGATGGACGCCGCTGTGGCGCATTTCCAGCTCAGCGTCGCTTCGTGGTCGGAGGTGGACCCGTCAGGATGTCTGGCGCTCCCAATCACAAGAACCGGACCAACCCCACTGAGGAGGAAGGATTCCTTCCATCACTGCCGCAGGGATGTCCTCGGCGAGCAGCCTCTCCTGCGCCTCAGTCCTCCAGCCTGCTCATGTCTCGCTGTTTTCTCCTTCAATGTGGTCCAGGAAGCTTCAGCTGAAACGTGACCGCGTCAGAGAACAGTTCTCCTGAGTGGAGTGAGGGTCAGCGTCGAACAGGCCGTTTCTGGGTCAGTGTGGGGCTGCTCAAAGGCTCATTCTTGCATGTGTGATCTTTGACCTTTAGAAGGCTGGTGTTGGTGTTGCGTGCACGTAGCTTGGACGACTGCGGCACCTGAAACCATCGTTACAGCACACAGACCTGTTTCAGAAAAAGCTGTAAATCCTGGAGCGGACTAGACGGGATGGCGTTGGAAAAGCAGCGCTCGTCGTGCCCAGACTGCTGATCAGACCCGTCTTTCGACCACGTCTACCGTGTTGGCTGTGAAAACATGGACCCTCCTCCATTTTAGCCGCCGACAGCGTAACATGGCTGCTTAACGCAGAAGCTAACTTTCAGCTACGCTTAGCAGAGCGGATTGGAGCCAAATTAGCCGTGATGGATCACGCCCGTAATGAGCTCTCCAAGTGTTTGGGAGCCCGGAATGGAAACGTTGAAGTGCTCTTTTCTCCAGACGTCAACATCTGCAGCCAAACAAAGGACGAGGAAGAGCAGCGTACCATCCCCGACCTGGTGCTCATGCTCGCGCACGCGCTGGTGCGCACACTGACCCATGCTGTCCTGGATGCACGCGACTCCTTCAGGTGTGTAGATTCCTCCCTGAGGAGGAGAGCAGCTCGGGGGCAGGGAGGCAGCGGCGGCGCTGACAGGCAGCACGCAGGCCTTTCAGGCGCACTCATGCATGCCTCCTAACCTACATGTCCTCCTTTGTTTCTCCGTCCTGCCTCCTCTCTGGCTCCTCGTCCTCCAGACGAGGCCCAGCTCAGGCCCTCGTCTGAGTCTGTGAGCGTGGAGTCGCCCAGCGGAGGCTCAGAGAGCGCGTGGTTGGCGAGGAGATGGCGCACTGGCTGATGGATTAGCGGCGGATCGAGAGCGAGCGCGGACGCACCGGCTCTATGTGTGCGACGCTCGCCAGGCTCCAGATGACACAATCAGGCAGCAACCACAAGCTAGCTGCGTGCACGCTAAAGGTGAAACGCGGCGTTCTTCATGGCTTCTTCACAGCAGCGGCCAACCTCGGTGAGCCCGACAGCCGGGCTGGCGAGGGAGTTCAGGAAAAACAACACAGCTGGGAATGAAACACAGAACCATTCCCAAAAACAGCCATTCAAGAAGAAGAGATAACCACAACGTTCCCTTCATCATCACGCTCCATCCATGTGAGCACAACAACGTTGCTAGGCTTTCTGTGGGTCCTGGGACCCCAGGGTGGACTCTGAGACGGGTCCCAGAAATATTTACGAGTCCCAGGAAAATTAAACGAATGAATAAATGAATAAAATGTATCATTTTTAACAAAGTGCAGATTTAACTCTTGTTTGTTTATAATATGTTTATATTCATGCAGCAAATGTACCTGAAAGAAATAAACACAATTCAAGATCCGACAACTAAAAGAGCAATCTCAGAGTGTGTGTGTGTGTGTGTGTGTGTGTGTGTGTGTGTGTGTGTGTGTGTGTGTGTGTGTGTGTGTGTGTGTGTGTGTGTGTGTGTGTGTGTGTGTGTGTGTGCGGTGCATTATTCCCAGCTCAGTTCAAGTGTCTGTAGCATAGAACAAACTAGCAGCAGTCAGAAACAGCACCAAAATAAATTCAATCAACACCTTGTTGTGCATTCTGAGGAAAAAAGAGTTTGTGGTGCATTAGCAGTTCAGAGTTGGGACTCTATTGTTCAGTCTGGTCTGGAAACTGAATAAAAAAACAAAATAAGGCTCGATAGCATTACTAATTTTTCTACTTAACGCTGTAAGGTTTCCTGGCTTTGGCCTGTTTCCAGTGGCTGATAGAAAATAACACTTTTAGTTCACTCAAGAAAAGATAACTCACTAAAATTATGCTAACAAGACAAAATATTTAGGCTAGCCAAAATGTATATGTAAAATCTGTATTCAGTGATGTTTAGCTGTGCTGTATAATTAAAAAACTTACACTGTTTTTACACAAACACAAATAAAAAGCAAGCAGCTGGCTGTTTTCTGCTGCCCAGCAGCAGCTTCTTTGGTGGTGTTTTAATCAGATCGGCTGCTAGCAAACATTAGCCGCGCTGAAGCTGACAGGAAAGCGTTGGTCACGTGTGGCCGATGGAAACGAGTCTGAGGCTGCGCAAAATGGCGGCGCCAGTCGTTAAACTGTTTTTATCATCATCATCATCATCTTATCCTCTTTTCTAAGCTGATTCTACGTGGATTTGATTGTTCCTGACGAATGATAAAGTAAAGGATGCGTCTATAAAAAATGTGGATGTCCAATCATTTTTTTAAATTTTATTTTGATCTTTTTAAACGTGGAGTTTGTTGACACTATGTGTCCCCTGGACCCTGGGGCGGGACTTTGATGCCTCCTTTCCAAATTGTATGCATCAGAGTTGCAGGACGTAGCCCTTTCAACATCTGTGAGTTAATAACCAACCGTGTGAATAGGCTGAAATCTAAAACCATTAGCCGGAATGGAAAATAACTGTGAGCTGTGAAACCACTCCTGCCCTCCCCAGGCTGGAGAAAACCAACGACTCCATTAAAATACAAAAACTATCAGCATTGTTAGCACGGTAGATGGATGAGTGGATGGATGCATGGGTGGATGGATGGATGAGTGGATGGATGAGTGGATGGTAGATGGATGGATGGGTGGGTGGATGGATTTTGTCTTACTCTTAGCTTTAGCATGCGTTAGTAACACAGATGGACGTTCTAAAACACCTGTGAGGCTAATTAAAGCCGACCTTGTTCTTCTTCTGGTCAGGTAGCTAACCTCCACCCATCTGATCCCTGAAGCTTGAGCCTGGTCCCACTGACCTGGTGCAGGTTTCTTCCTCACAGAGATCTCCAGGGTGGGTGTGTGGTGGACCTCCAGGGTGGGTGTGTGGTGGACCTCCAGGGTGGGTGTGTGGTGGACCTCCAGGGTGGGTGTGTGGTGGACCTCCAGGGTGGGTGTGTGGTGGATCTCCAGGGTGGGTGTGTGGTGGACCTCCAGCTTGAGTCATAGGGTTTGCCGCGTGGTACGCTGTGGCTGATCCAGAGTCAGGTTCTTGGCTTCTCAGGTCGTCTCCCGTCAGGGTTAGGTTAGGGGTTAGGGGTTAGGGGTTAGGGGTTAGGGGTTAGGGGTTAGGGGTTAGGTTTCCTGAGTCATTCTGCAGTCGGGTGTGGTCTTCCTGTGAGCGTGGCTCCTCCTCCTCAGGTGGGGTTAGCGCTCCAGCCAGCTCTTGTTCCTCTGGTGTCACCTGCTTCCTGTGTTTTCAACCTTAGAGTCGTCCTGTTGGACGTTTGTCCAGTTGCTGGACTGTTTGTCCTCCAGGTAACTGGCTGTTCAGCCTGAAGCCTCTGAGTGGCTGCTGAACACCAACAAGACAGCAGGTTGGTGCAGCTCCGTCAGGACGGCTTGGACGAGGCTCACGTCTCAGCCCAGCTAGATCAGCTCCTGGGTCAGCTCCAGGGTCAGCTCCAGGGTCAGCTCCTGGGTCAGCTCCAGGGTCAGCTCCAGGGTCAGCTCCAGGGTCAGCTCCTGGGTCAGCTCCTGCTGCTGGCTGCTGCTCTCCGGAGGTTCTTGGATGCCTTCCAGCAGATCTTCCACTCAGAGAGGCTGCTGAGGGTCAGACCGTGGCTGGAATCAGCATCTACCTGGGCTTGTCCCACTAGGCAGAAGAACCTCCTCAGCCCAGTGGACTGGCCATCAGAAGTTGATGCTCTGGTTTCCTTAGCTTCCCACATGGATGGGTCATCAGCAGGGACGCTCCACACCTCCAGCCTCCACGAGGGCACCTTCAGGGTGCAGATCTTCGTCTCCATGTTTGTGTCCCCTGATTGAGGAGCAGCACAGAGGTCTCCTGAGCCCACGCAGATTGGTCCAGACGTTTCATCGAGGTCACCAGTATCTGCCAAGTTGGACACCTGTTTGCCAGCTGCCCAGTCAGAAGAACCCAGTCCAGACTGCCATCCTGGTTTAGGGTGAGCTCCAGCGTCAGAGAAGCTCACCCAGGTCTCCCTGGTCACGCCTCATGCTGCTCAGACACGAGCCTCATGGACTTGAGCTGGGACCAACTTCTAAGCTGTTCCCTGAAGCTCTATCAGCACCGTCACTCAGAAGACCTCTGGGCTCGGTCCAGATGGTCCATTCCCAGGTGGATGTCTTCACGGCTGCTCTTCTCCTCCAGGAACTAGAAGATGCTCTCGTAAAAGGTCAACTCATGTTTGATGGAACAGCACCTCAGAAGAACATGCTGGAGCAGAGGTCTGGAGTTCCCTAGCGTGCGTGCGTGTGTGTGTGTGTGTGTGTGTGTGTGTGTGTGTGTGTGTGTGTGTGTGTGTGTGTGTGTGTGCTGCAGAGGAAACACCTTCACAGGTTTTCTGCTCTCATCACTGGGTTCCTCCAGGTGATAAAACGATGCCCAGATCCACAGAAGCTACGAAGTCCTCTCTTAGCCAGCAAACTTCATCATCACCATCATCATCCAGGTTCATCCTGGCTGATGAAGATCAGCAGTCAGGTGAAGCTGCT
Source organism: Arothron firmamentum (assembly GCA_016586285.1). NCBI lineage: Eukaryota > Metazoa > Chordata > Actinopteri > Tetraodontiformes > Tetraodontidae > Arothron > Arothron firmamentum. Next base: position 7,224 of record BJFM01002067.1, on the reverse strand, counting down.
GGGTGGATGTGACCTGGAGCAACGCTCTTCTGCTAGCGCTGAGCCTGCCAGTGACACCACGTCCACAAACACATCTGCCACATCTTCACACCCATCAGGACTGAAACCATCTAACAGCTCCAAACCTTGCTGCTGTCCTCTGAGCCCAGAACAACCTAGAACCCTCCACAACCTTCCAGAACCTCCTAGAACCCTCCACAACCTTCCAGAACCTCCTAGAACCCTCCACAACCTTCCAGAACCTCCTAGAACCCTCCACAACCTTCCAGAATCTCCTAGAACCTTCCAGAACCTCCACAATCTGGGTTCTGAATGAAGACCATCTTCACCAGCGTGCAGGAGAAATGCTGCTGAGATGAGTCAGCGTGCGTAGGCCCGTGCACGGAGCTTCCCCCACGCCTCAGCTGTGCACGGACACCTTTCTGACCTCCCCCCAGCTTCCTCCACGCCGGCGTGAGCCAGCGTGCTAGCGCATGCAGCAACGCTCGGCTCTGGTGACTCGGGTCCTGGACCAGTCAGGACCCGCTGTTCCGACCAGGCTGCTCCTGAGCTTTTAGCTCCTCCTGCGCTGCTGGTTGCACTGATGCGGCCCTGCTGCAGCGAGCGAGTGGAGCGGAGCAGCTAGCCCGCCGGGCTGGAGCGCTCTTTTCTTTGTTCTTTGATGAGAGTGAAGGAGATCTTTGATGATCATCCACAGCCGAGCTCTGATTCCTATCAGCTCGGCTGGAAGCTCCACAGCAGCCGTGAACACTCGAGCTAATCAGGGTTATTACTGCTCACTGCAGCACGCTCCTTCACATGTGGGATTAGCTTCGCCGCCACCGCCGCCGCCACCGCCGCTCCTCTCCATGCTGAAATTTGGTTTTTGATGCATCAGGCAGAGCCGGGTCACGTTGGTCTTGTTACCGTAGAAACCAGGAGTGTGCTTTATGAGAGCCAGGGTGCCTCTCCAAGCACTTCCTGTGTGAGAAAGGACCACTTCCACCTGCTGGACAGCTTGTGGAACCAGACGAGCATCTCCTCCACCTTCTGACAGTCTCTGAAGATGGTCCTGGTCTCCTCCCATATGGGACAGACCTGACTGGAACCAGCCTGGGACAAAGACGTCTGCTGTGGAATTTAGCCTTCAGTCGCTCACTGACGTATTTAGCCAAATAAACAGCAGGACGTGGACGGTGTCCTGCACTGCTGCTGGATGTGGACGGTGTCCTGTGCTGATGGTGGACGTGGAGGGTGTCCTGCACTGCTGCTGGATGTGGACGGTGTCCTGCGCTGATGGTAGCTGCTGGACGTGAAGGGTGTCCTGCGCTGATGGTAGCTGCTGGACGTGGAGGGTGTCCTGCGCTGATGGTAGCTGCTGGACGTGGAGGGTGTCCTGCGCTGATGGTGGCTGCTGGTCGTGGAGGGTGTCCTGCACTGCTGCTGGTCGTGGAGGGTGTCCTGCGCTGATGGTAGCTGCTGGACGTGGACGGTGTCCTGCGCTGATGGTGGACGTGGAGGGTGTCCTGCGCTGATGGTAGCTGCTGGACGTGGACGGTGTCCTGCGCTGATGGTGGACGTGGAGGGTGTCTGCGCTGCTGCTGGATGTGGACGGTGTCCTGCGCTGATGGTGGACGTGGAGGGTGTCCTGCGCTGCTGCTGGACGTGGACAGTGTCCTGCGCTGATGGTGGACGTGGAGGGTGTCCTGCGCTGATGGTAGCTGCTGGACGTGGAGGGTGTCCTGCGCTGATGGTAGCTGCTGGTCGTGGAGGGTGTCCTGCGCTGCTGCTGGACGTGGACAGTGTCCTGCGCTGGCGCTGCTGCGCTCAGCGGTGCAGCTGAAGGGACGGTCTCGGCGTTCCAGCTCGTTCCGTCCTCACGTTGCTGCTGCAGCAGCTGGAAACGTCGGCTGCCTGTTTTCTTCCTCAGACGCTGGATTTGCACTTCTGCTCCCTCATGTGGAGCTAATGGTGGACAAAGGAGGGAGACGCAGGGAGCAGCCGGCCAGATCTTCATCATTCTCTTCCCACACCGTCACGCTCCTCTTTCATCATTTCCGCTACATTTCATCCGTTCTTCCCTGCAGCTTTTCTCTTCCCTGCTCCCGCCCTCCTTGACGTTCGTCCCCGGTCAGAAGCTCAGCTCTGCTGCTCCTCTGCAGCTTCATCACCTGGACCAGCTCAGGCAGGTGGCTCCGCCCACCCGGGGTGGAAGATCTGCCCAGGAACACCTGGTGTGATGTTGTGATCAGCCCCGCCTCCAGCAGGAAGTCCGTCAACTACTTCCCCTCCGGTACAGTAGTGGTGCTAGTGTCTGCTGATGCTTTGATGTTACCAGTCTGTGGGTGGAGCTTACACCTGATCGCCTTCTTCTGGGTCTGACTGGAGGCCACAGTAGCCAATCAAAAGCTTCTCTTGAAAGGATGTGGAACATCATCAATGACATCACAGCGCAGATTTTACCGGCTGCTTGCCGTCTTCTGCTTCTTGTCCTGACTGACTGTCGCGTGTTGGTGTTCGTGTTGGGCTTACCCTGACCCCTGACCCCTGACCTCTAATCCTGACCCCTCAAGCCTGACCCCTAAAGCCTGACTCCTAAAGCCTGACCCCTGATCCTGACCCCTCAAGCCTGACCCCTAACCCTGACCCCTAAAGCCTGACCCCTAAAGCCTGACCCCTGATCCTGACCCCTGATCCTGACCCCTAAAGCCTGACCCTGGCCTAAACTCAAGTCTGAACCCTCTAATAGGCCTTTGAAGTTGTTAGGAGAATGAGTATTTTGGTACTCAATATATACAAGAAGACACACACACACACACACACACACACACACACACACACACACACACACACCAGCCTGGCTGTGCTTTTCCTTTGAGCTGGAGCGTTTCAGACGAGGCTGAGCTGGCTGAGATGTTCCAGCTGGAGCTCCTGTGCAGCTGGAACATGGATGCTGTCGAAGAAATCCAAGATCCAAGCTGAGGTTTTCTGTGGTGATGTGAGTTTCATTTAAAGTCTGCCGGCACACTGGTGAGCTGACGGACACAGAGCTGATCTGAGTGAGCTGACCCACAGCTGTGGAACCAGGGTACATTTATACAGGGAAACAAAAGGCAGTGATGGCATGTGTAAATACAGTAGCTTCACACAGGGACCAGGACCCAGCAGGGGGTCAGTGCCAATTGGGCATAGGCCCAAGATCAAGGGGCATGGATACAGGTTCCTTGATTAAGGTTGATCAAGGATGGGGAATACAGCAGGAAAGGGGGCACACAAGACAGTCGGGGGTAGGAAGGGAAAACAATGCCATCTGTGTGGACTCCAGGATCAAGACAGGTCTCTGATTAAGAGACAGGAGGTAGAGGAGAAGAGGGAGAAGAGGAAGACTACAAGGCACCGGAGAAGGGAGAAGTCTTGATGGGTGAGAGCAGATTGCCTGAGACGTTCCCAGGTAGAAGAAGAAGCAGAAGACGGCAGAAGAAGCAGATGTTCCTAACACACAAAAGACAGCTAGTTGACAAAGAGTTTCAATATACAGAGACGTTTCTTCTTTGTTTTCTTCCCCAATGCCAACATCAGCCTGAGCAAAGAGGAGGAGAAGACTCTTCCTGGCTCGCCCTCCTGCCCCCCCGACCTCCTCCCAGGTACGCTCCCATCTGCCAGGGGCTCTCCGTGCCGTGTGTGCACGTGGCTGACGGCTCCATGCGGAGGGGGGTATCATGAATGCGTGGGCTGGGGCTGCGCCCTCAGGGACTGAGTGTAGAGCAAGCACGCTAACAGCGCCTGGCACCGGGTAATTGGACCCTGCAGGCGCGTCCAGCTTTTTCACTCGTGCACGAGCGATCTCACAACGCCCCACGGGCGCTTCAAAGAAGCAGAGCTTTGATGGCAGGCAAGAGGAGCAGCAACTATGAGAGGACTAGACGCCAGGCCCCCACGCTGAGCAGTCAGAAAGCAGCGCTTTCCTCTCTAAAGCCATCAGCAGCCGGAACAAACACAGGACAGCAGTTAGCTGTGAGACCACAGCAGCCCCACCAACCTGCTGGTTGGACTGGTTAGACTGGGGACAGAGCAGAACTGGGTCTGCTGACGGCTCCAGTCAATCAAGCAGCCTGTGCAGAGTGAATGAAGATCGATCCACATCCGTCCTCCTCCTGTGTGAGTCCACAGGTGTGAGCTCCAGATCTGCCTGCATTGATTAGCAGCAGATATGGATTTGCTGCCTGAATAAAAGCAGCCTGTAAATCTCTGTGGGACACTTTGATGGTGGGCCACACTGAGCAGAGCAAATATGCTTTGAATGAGACGCTGTTAAATCTATTATCGACAGGGGTGGCAGCTCGACGCTGCGCTGCCACGCAGCTCCGCAGAGCAGAAGGAGGGATGACAGTGTGGACAAAGAGGAGGAGTGGCTGCTGGGGGCGGACCTGCACGGTCAACAGAGTGGTAAATATTTCAGCCGTCACCGCCGAGTGTGGGCAGCTGCTCCGTTTGCATGGCAACGAGAGGAAAGGAGGACAGGCCGGCTCAATGGAGCCCTTCAAGGCCTGGGGGGGTCCAGGACAGTGCAGGTCTGTCCTGAGCCACAGGATCCACAATCTGCTGCTCCCCGTCCACCCAGAGCAGGAACTCAGCACTGTGCTCAACGCTAGCAACGTTAGCCGCAACACTGTGCTCAGCCTGAAGAGATAGCAGCACACCACAGAACAGCACACACACTCTGTGTGTGTGTGTGTGTGTGTGTGTGTGTGTGTGTGTGTGTGTGTGTGTGTGTGTGTGTGTGTGTGTGCGCGTGTGTTGACCTGACCATTGACAACCTTCTTGTTTATTTGCTGCCACAATGTCAGCAGACACAAGTTTAGCCTCAGCTTTAGTTTAGCCACGGTTAGCCAGAGTTAGGTTAGCCACATGCTAATAAGGTAGCCACAGTTACCAGCCACAAAAACAGTCAAAGCAAAAGTTGCACTAATGACGCATGAGGTCACTCGCTCATCCTGACTCTGAGCATCTTCCATGAGGTTTTGTTATTACTGTTTCAGGTGTGCGTCCTCTGCAGTCATAAAGCAAACACTGCTCAGTTTAGCTGGTGCTCCTGAAAGGTGCCGGTACAGTCAGAGACGAGTGTCATTCACCTGTGTGTCTGAAACAGACGAGTGTGGGTGTCGTTCACCTGTGTGTCTGAAACAGACGAGTGTCGGTGTCGTTCACCTGTGTGCCTGAAACAGACGAGTGTCGGTGTCGTTCACCTGTGTGCCTGAAACAGACGAGTGTCAGTGTCTTTCACCTGTGTGCCTGAAACAGACGAGTGTCGGTGTCCTTCACCTGTGTGCCTGAAACAGACGAGTGTCGGTGTCCTTCACCTGTGTGTCTGAAACAGACGAGTGTCGGTGTCGTTCACCTGTGTGCCTGAAACAGACGACTGTCGGTGTCGTTCACCTGTGTGCCTGAAGCAGACGAGTGTCGGTGTCGTTCACCTGTGTGTCTGAAACAGACGAGTGTCGGTGTCGTTCACCTGTGTGCCTGAAACAGACGAGTGTCGGTGTCGTTCACCTGTGTGCCTGAAGCAGATGAGTGTGTGGAAATCCCGGGAACACCAGCTGTGAGGTGTGATTGTGCTGCCAGAAATAACCGAGGGCAGACACCACTGAAGCCGCGGTGGTGTGAAGACGCCTTTTCAGTCGGGTGTTTCTGCTCTGGAGGAGCGAAGGCTTCACATCAGCAACAACCGCTAATTACTCCACCTCCAACCTCACCTTTGACCCTGCAGCCTCACCTTTGACCCTGCAGCCTCACCTTTGACCCTGCAGCCTTTCACCCCAGCTGTTTTCTGGCTGAAAAGACAGATAAATGTGATCAGTCTGACTGCAGCTGCAGCCTGTCTGAACCTCTAACCCCTAACTCTAACCCCTAACTCTAACCCCTCAACCCCTAATTTTAACCCCTAACCCCTAACTCTAACCCCTCAACCCCTAATTTTAACCCCTAACCCCTAACTCTAACCCCTCAACCCCTAATTTTAACCCCTAACCCCTAACTCTAACCCCTAACTCTAACCCCTCAACCCCTAATTTTAACCCCTAACCCCTAACTCTAACCCCTAACCCCTAACTCTAACCCCTAACTCTAACCCTTTAACCCCTAACTCTAACCCCTAACTCTAACCCCTAACCCCTAACTCTAACCCCTAACCTCTAACTCTAACCCCTAACCTCTAACTCTAACCCCTAACTCTAACCCCTAACTCTAACCCCTCAACCCCTAACTCTCACCCCTAACTCTAACCCCTTAACCCCTAACTCTAACCCCTAGCCTGCTATGGTTGCACCACCACCCTTGTCTGTAGAGCACACCGTGATTTGGCTGATGCATCACATCCTTGTACGTTTATCTTGGTGAGGGCTGTTATATTCATAATGTATTAGCCAACTGCAGACCCTGACCCTAGACCCTGACCCTGACCCTAGACCCTGACCCAAGACCCTGACCCTAGACCCTGACCCTAGACCCTGACCCTGACCCTGACCCTAGACCCTGACCCTGACCCTGACCCAAGACCCTGACCCTAGACCCTGACCCTAGACCCTGACCCTGACCCTAGACCCTGACCCAAGACCCTGACCCTAGACCCTGACCCTAGACCCTGACCCTGACCCTGACCCTGACCCTGACCCTAGACCCTGACCCTGACACTGACCCTAGACCCTGACCCTGACACTGTCCCTAGACCCTGACACTGACCCTAGACCCTGACCTTAGCCCCTGACCCTAGATCCTGACCCTAGACCCTGACCCTGACCCTAGACCCTGACCCTAGACCCTGACCCTGTTCCTGACCCTAGACCCTACACCCTGACCTCCTCCACTGAGAAAACCTGGACTAGAGGAGATCTGTTCCACCCCTGAAGGTGTTCCCAGCCTTCAGGGTGATGCTGGTACAGTCTCAGTGTTCTCAGCTAGTAAAATGCTGTGTGTGTGTGTGTGTGTGTGTGTGTGTGTGTGTGTGTGTGTGTGTGTGTGTGTGTGTGTGTGTGTGTGTGTGTTGTCTTAGCTCCGCTGGGACTCCAGTGGTCCAGTTTCAGGGGACCAGTGTTTGTGTTGGGTCGTGTTAGCTTGTGGTAGGACTAAAGGTGGTCCTTTGCTCTCCTTCCTGTTGACCTCTGAGCATCTCCCTCCCTCTTTCTTTCTCCCCCCCCCTCTCTCTCTCACTCCCTCTTTTTCTCTCTCCCCCTCCCCCTCTCTCTCTCT
>BJFM01002066.1:88058-100557 GCA_016586285.1 Arothron firmamentum | reverse complement strand
CACACACACACACACACACACACACACACACACACACTCTTCCACCCCCACCTCCTGGTGTCTCCACTAAATTCCTCCCTCTTCTCTGATGCTGCAGCCGCGCCTGCGATCACATTTAGCTCAAGAAGAGCGACAGTCACGGGCCTTAAGCTTTTAAAGCAACATTGCATTAACACAAACACGTCATATGCACTAAAGTGTTAAATTAAACTACAAACACAAAGATGGTGTTTTAACCAACTTGTTTGCAGTATGACAGAAATGCATATGTCGAGTAGGGTCCATCATTACATGTAGTAAAGTATTATTATACAGTAATAAACACTGGAGAGCCAGTTGAATCAGGAGATAAACCTGCCCACAGCATTCACAGTACTGAGCTCACGTACCTATATTCTCTGCCTCAGAGGATCTTTCTACCCAGCTGTATCTTTGCTGTCTGTAGTTTTCTCATCTAGTTAGTGTCACTACTATGTCCCACATGACAAATGTCGTCCCCTTTTCTCCCTAGAAGCCAGAGATGGAATGCCGTTTCACTGTGCAAATACCAGCAGACATCAGAGGGGCCATTTTCGCTGCCTGTCGGTGAATTTTAAATTCGTGGTGACAGACTGCTGACAGACATGGCCGGCGCTTAAAGCTCTAGAGAACCAGGCGCTGCTAACACTGATCTGCGTGAAGGTCAACAAGCACAACAAGGGAGTTTGGTTTTATTCAACCACGCGGTATTTCCCTAAAATTCATAGAGACGCAAAAAATGGAAGTTCCGGTTAAAAAGCGAGCCCCAAAAAAAAAAAAAAGAGAAGTAAAGACATGATAGATGGATTAGAATTTTGATTGAAGCAAATGTTAAACAGTTCAATAAAAATCCAAATAGACAACCAATAATCTGCCTCCTAAGATGGTAGAGTTCAGAGGTCACATTAAGCCACGAGTCTTTTCCGCCGCTTCTCCTCTAAAAGCAGATATTACTCAACACACAGCAGTTAAACTAATCAGCAGTGTGTAAATCCAGTTTGAATACTGGCTTTAGCATTTAGAATAACACAGCTGATCTCCCTCAGACGGTTCACAAACAAAACAACTGTGTTTTCATCCACAAGATGATGCAAAGCAGGAGTCCTCGCCGCACCCTGTGCAACGCTCAGGTGAGGTCATAACCAGCTGATCCCGTTGTCAAGGAAACGCGATCACAACACGGCTACCAAATATTACTTACCAGTACTGATAACAACTTTCAAGAATATTACTTACCAGTACTGATAACAACTTTCAAGAATATTACTTACCAGTACTGATAACAACTTTCAAGAACTGTCAAGTTTTCCCAGAAACAACCTACAGATTCCACATCGGACCACAGAATTTGCTCATCACGAGTGGGAGTCACCAAAAAGTACAATGGGACTTTCTACTGTTACCACCAGTTTCACAATATCAAACACTCTGCATACCATTGATGAAAAGAAGACAACCAACCAGACCAGATGTCTTTTACTGCTGGACTACAGGCTCTTAAGCATCTCGTAGCAACTCATTTAATAATACACATAGGCGAAAAGATTAGCGAAATGAGTCAGGACATAATTAAGGTTTACGGTTAAAACTATCACTGTTCGTGGTGACACATGCCAGTCAGTCTGATATCTCCAGAATCTTAAGTTTTATTTATTATTTACATCAGATTATAGTCGCTAAAATGATACGCATCAGATTTTATTCACTAATTTATCTAAAATGATGACCAAATAATTGGAATTTACACATGCACCCAAATTTCAAATGTTAGATGCAATAAAGTAAAAAAGAAACTGAAATCCAGCGTTCAACAATTCATAACTAAACCAAATGACTCAGTTAAGGGAAGCAGGGCATAATCAAAAGTATCCACTGGTGATTGTGGTTGAAATGACGCCACTGCAAAATATTTCACAGTTAAAGCTGCAGCAGTGGTGCAGCAGCGGTGCAGCAGCGGTGCAGCAGTGGTGCAGCAGTGGTGCAGCAGCGGTGCAGCAGTGGTGTCCCTCCGCCTGATTTACATTTGAGTCTCGGTGCTTCATTACTGAGATCGAACCGCAAAGGGCAAACCGTTTGGAGGCAGTGTAGATGATCACATTCATACGTGCGCGCACACACACAGACACACACACACACAACTGTGACTGATTTCTGTTCTGGATGGCCCCGACACATGACCTGTCAGAAGCTGCAGACTGCCGGATCTAACCGGAGGGCGAATGTGTCGGAAGATATTCGATGTTCAACCAACGAAACATTCCAACGTGACACACTCCAACCAAAGAACCACAAACGGCTGGCAAAACATCCCTCTTGCTTTCAGCTCAAGTTTATCTCTTGTGTTTTCCGCAGACAGACAAGAGCAAAATAATCTCTTGAGGCTATGGTGCATTCTACAATGACGCAGCATCAACAGGGTTGTCGTTGTCAACAACCAGCAGCTCCAGATTTCACATATTTAATAAATAATCTCACGAAGAAAACAGCAGGTTCTCATTGACGGCACGGAAACACAGCCCCTAGATCTGTTTACCATGATGAGGCCGGTGGCGATCGGATCGTTGCAGCCGTGGCACAGCTCTCCGAATCTGGCCCAGTAGTCGTTCTTGCAGAAGAGCTGCCCATCTTTTTCATAATACCAGCGAGAGAGGGATGCACTGCACTCACAACACCTGAAAGAGGAGGACAGATTTATAATCAGCTGAGCCATGAATTGCCTGCGGAAAACAAGAAAGGTCAGTGGTGACACATCTTGAAGTACATGCCCCTGCCTCTGAAGACCCCCAAAAAGAAACAAATAACGAAAACTCCTTTTAGCAACGGACATTACGCACACAACAGCGTTTATTCTTAGCAGCGTACTGAGCAGCTTTGGACACTCGCCAGCATTAGCTGATCAAAACAGCTTCTGATAGCAATCACACCAAATGACACCAAAGTTTTACTGGTCTGAGTCAAGCGGACTTTAGCACATGATGACAACTTAGTGAGAACCTAAATGATAGTTCTGAGGGTTATATTTAGCTTCCTTATGCACCTTTCACTCAGCACACAAAAAGAGCAAGTGATGACAACACAACCAAGTTGGTGAAGGGTGAAATAATATTAAAATCTGAAATTAGATCTTATAAACCTTATCTTCAGCAGTTTGCAGTCACAGTCTTTCTCTCTCTCTCTCTCTCTCTCTCTCTCTCTCTCTCTCTCTCACACACACACACACACACACACACACAAAAAGTCCTTGTTAACACCCCAAGAGGAAACAAAAACAAGTGTGCACCGTGATAAAGGGAAGTGCAGGTTTCAAACAGAGGGATGTGAATCAGACACACACACACACACACATTTTTGCCTTCTCATTCATTATTAAGCCGTCTAGCATCCATCTCCGTTGACCTGCAAAGACAGCAGCAGCGCTCTTTGAGTGCTTCTGATCGATACGCCCATAACGCTCTGGGAAAACCTCAAGCACAACAAGGAATTGTAAACAATATTAAACAATAAGATGTTACTGGAAGGTAAAAGGATCAAAAACTTCTGGGGAAACAGGACACAACATGCACACACAAACACACACACATAATCGGAAGGAGACCGCGCCTCCCAGTAACAGGGGGGCAATACCAGTGCCAATTTTCAAAGTTAAAACGTCCCAGGAAAGATAAAAGTCACCCAATGACGCAAACATTTCAGCTCAGGCTGCGAGACTGGACCCACACTGAGCTTTTCATTTATCAACAGTCCGAATGACTGGCTTCACACACACACACACACACACACACACACACACACACACACACACACACACACACACACACACACACACACACGGTCAAGGACACGTCCATCTCATTCCCATGCACCCCTTCGTGCCCACCTCCCCTGCCATCTCCATGGCAACATACTGAGCCATGCCACAGCGATGAGGTCACCCTGTCGCATAAATGTTTCAACCAGTCCGTCCCCCGCCTCAACACGCGCTCACCCGCGGTTCAAAACGGGCCGCGTCAGTATTTGGTTTCCATTACACTGACACAAAGTAAAGTCCTGAAACAGAAAGCAGGCGATGCGTTTTTAAGGGCAGGTGTGATGGCTCCCTCTACAGACTTGGCTCTGCACTGCCTGCTCAACAAAAAGTCCCACGCAGTCGCCCAGCAGTCCATTCAGCAGTTAACCCGGGCCCCCGGCACACCAGCGGTGAATACAGGACGTGCACGGCAGCAGTTTCTTTGTGGCCGTTAAGCCGGGCTGACGGACGGGCGCTGCGTGGTCGTCTTGCTTGTTTCATAGCGGGGAAGCCATGAAAGGGTTCAGAGAGCTCTGGAACACATGATAGAGGCTTCTGGATGGCAGAGCGAAAAGTCATTAGAATCTCACTTTTACGAAATGGTTTAGAGTTTCCAAGATGAGCTGCGCTGATGCTGCATCCACATAACTGTCCATTAAAATAAGGCTCTATCAGCAGCATCCATCTTTTCCATCCATCATTTATAAACAAGCAAACTGATGCTCCTGAGTTAAGATCGATCTTTTATACCAGAAAACAGGAGCATCCTGATGTGTGAGGTACGTTTCATGGTTTTGAGTCATGCTTGAAAAAGTTAAAATCAGGTTTTCTGTAATGAAATGACGGCCAGGGCTTACAGAGCAGAGGAAAATGGGGACATGGGACTAATCCTCCTTTAAAAAAAAAAAAAAAAATCTCATTTTCTCAGTGGGATTAAGGAGGCAGAGAGCTGATGGCTGGAACTCTGGATCAGGTGGAGAATCAAAATATAGCAGCACACAGGAAGAGTCCTGAGATGCACTTTTCATTTTGTACTTATTTTAAAAAGTGCAGCGTCTTCCGTCCATTGTCAAAGTGTCACTAAACCTCGTGGTTGCCAGAGAACTGAGTAAATCTTTCCATGACTACATCCCAGAGTACTTCCTGGTTTGTTAAACTTAACTTAAAATGTAGTTATTATATAATTACAAGAAGAAGCTGAAAAAACTAGCAGCGCATCAAATTTATATTTCATGAATTGCAAAGAAACAAAGATTCCACCTAAAATCATTGTGCACTGACATGACCTCTGTGCACTGATAAGTTAACGACTCTGCAACAACCGCGTTAACATCAACAGTAATGGTGAAAAGTGTGAGGGTTCGCCGCAAATGTTGTGCTGACTCTAAGCAATCGGACACACGGTGAATCATTTGCTGCGTCCCGCAGCTTCTGTCACCGGGCAGAATTCTCCTGCAGACAGAAAGAGCTGAGTCACTGCAGCTCTGTATGCCGTCTGTTTCTGAGGCAAACTTCCCCGTTTGGCAGAGCGGCAGCAGCGGGATGAGGTGCGGATTGGAAAATCCGGGTTTTAAAATGCATTTTATTTATAATATTGCCATTTGTATTGATACTGCACTGCTTCAAGGTCCGCTTCTCTACTGATGCACAGCTAATTTTCTTTTCCTTTTTGAATGATTCCTTTACGTGTGCAAATGTTCTGCTGGAAATGTAGAAAATCACTTTTTCCTGGTGCATCAGCAGAGGATGCAAGTCAACTTAAAAAAAAAAAGCTGCGGGGTAACATTATGCAAACGATTGGATTCAGGCCTGCAAAATCCTCTGGGAGTGTCGCAGCAGGGAGTGTGAATCCGAATTATTTGTGCTGGAAGACGTTGCAGCGCTGTGCTGCAGAGAGACTGCAGCAGAGCTCAGAGCAAAAACCAGTTCAAACGTTCACATGATATGGCTGGGTTGTTGCACACGATGTCGCACTACGAAATCTGTGCATAGCTTTATTTATTTATTTGCTCTAGGTTAATTATTATAGTCAAACTGGATGAAAGAGTAGAATTTTTCTGTTCATTTTTAATAACATGATCGTCATCGGAACGGTGCGCCTAATGAACAAAGCATTCTGTGTGTTGAGTTTAGATCTGGAATAAACTAAACTCTTGGGTATATTTGCCATGAATATTCTGTAAATGAGCCACGGCTACAACTGGAGACTCTGCACCCAAGGGGCTCCCGGCGGTCTCTGTGTAACAGTCACAGGCACTTGCTTACAGGCACTCAGAGCAAAGCTCCAGCACTGTGTTGCTCCTAAAGGTATTATTCAAATGAATTTTGCCTCACAAAGGTCCTGAAGACGTCTCAAATCCTGCCTTTCCACAACACGCCGACTGTCCCTCAGGATTTAAATCGGAATTCAGTAGTTATTCCTTCATGTTGCTACGCATGTGATTCACCGGGAAGTGCAGGGATTATTCCCAGGAGGACACGCCATCTGTAACCGTCTTTCCCCCTTTTCCTCACATGTATGATCTGTATTTAAAGCTCAAGTCTGACATCCTACATACAGACCGTAGACGTTTATCCTCTGCACAATCTACAGCTAATATATCCTTATCATCTGCCGGATTTAATCCATAGACTTTACAGCCAATAAAACAGGCATGCTAGAGATTATTCATAGATTAAGAACATTTTGGGGAACCAACAGCTTTTGTCTCCTGACCCCAATATTTGCCTTCACCACTTTCAGTGACTAAATCCACATTACTGCGTCTTACTGAAGAAATATCAGACCCTGCATCCATGCTGGTGTACAACCGAGCTTAAAAGCAAATCAAAGGTACAGTATTTGGCAAAATGTGTACTTACAAGAGGAAAACAGTGATTACAGTTGTGGAAATCTAGGCGGTGAACCTTTTAATATGTTGGATTACAAGCACAAATTCACTGATGATGTATGATCCTATTAGGCAAACTACTTAGGAAGCAATGAGGTTTTGTGGCCATATTCAATACCACTGTAAATGTAAATGTGTCTCTAGGTCCATAAGTACAGATGCCCAAGAGAATTTGTGGTAAAAGCTGGACAAAACACAGCACGCTGGGAAATTAACCGCGTGACACTAGCGCACAGGAATGGTCTTGTTAGAATTTGGGTGTCGTTCATTGGCAGAAACTGTGACATCCTGTTGCAAACTGACATTGAAGTGCAGCTGCACAGGTTTGCCGGCTCTGTTTCCGCCGATGCATGCATGAAAGCCCGAATGTGCTGAGTCAGCGGGCAGTTACTGACGTGGAAACCTGGTCATGCCAGCAGAGCAAAGAGGTGCAGCCTGGCCAGGTTCAAGCAGACCACTGACTCACTGCCATCCATCCATCATGCTGAGACGGCCGGATGTTACTCTGTGTTCTCTAACCGCACACGCTCACACTATTGTGCAGCTCTGTGGCCAGATACGCCCTCCTCAGATTTCCAATTCAGACATCCGGCTGAAGGAAATCATTAATGATACATTGAGTGATGAGTCTTTGCGCAGTTAGAGTCAGACTGGCCAGCGGCTCAGTGGGGAGGAGGCGCAACAAAGCACGAGGAATAACTACAGATACTTGAATGTGGAAATTGATCAGTGTGCATAGCTTATGTTAGCTCAACACACCGTCTCTGACTGGGCTGTTGGTCAAAGCGCCATGTTCAGCGTGCTGAAATGTTGACCAGGGATTCGATGAACTGCCGCAGCAAAATAAATTGAAAGTTAAGGCAGCAGACCTCAGCAAGCAGCAGTTTTTAATCAAAACATCGGAGAGATGGAGAGAGAGAAAAGATGTAAAAGAGGGATTTCTCAACCCAGCACGGGCCCTTCCTCGCTGAAATGCAATGTGGCTGTCTAAAATGAACCCCGTATACTGGTGTACGAGGATGATGACGATGCCCTAATGTGAGGTAGAAAGATATATTGCTCGCTAGATTATCGTGTCAGTGACACTGAGGCTCCCAAACACAGGGCAGGATCTCACACACAGAGTAAAGGGCCCAAGACTGAAACATAAACCTGCCCTTTCTCCTTGAAACAAAACCTTTAGCAAGTGAAACGGAGCAGGCCCCCTGCTGTGGAAATTCTACTCTTCGATAAATAAGCATAATTTATTACAGGAATGTTTAATTGGTGCGACATACCTGAAGCAGATGGCGTGCCAGTCACTGTTGAGCGCCTGGAGGTACTGCTCATCGTAAATCCTCTGTTTGCACGCCGCACAAACGGGCAAACTTCCTCCAGCTGGAACAACAGCAACACAATGCGTCAAAGAGCGCACTTAAGCTGCAGAGTTGTGATGCAGAGACACGGGGGCCCCCGCCACATGAGCCGGATTGCAAACTTTGAGCGGGATCTGCAGCGCTAATGAGGTAAGGATCACCACGAGCAGTTCAAAGACCTCCGGACGTCAGTAAAACTGTTCCAGTGCTGAATCACAGCGCCAGACTTTTAGTATTCCACACTTGTCCCCTCCATCCCTCCATCTCTGTGTTGTTTTGCAGGGTGGTGAGGTTAGCCCAGTACAGATTTCTTTTCTTTATTGATCCACCTGGCTGATAGTCATAACCTCTCTCCTCTTCCATCACTTTGACCCCATTTCATTAACATTACTCACCTCTGCTGTTTGCACGCAGCACTCCTCCACCTTCTTCAGTGGTGCAGGATAAATTACCCGTTTAAACACACACAAACACTCTGTGTAATATGGATCAGGCCTGGTGCCCCTCACACCTCACAAATTCTCACAGGACTTCCTCGTGCCGGTCAGACAAAAAAAAAAACAAAAAAAACACAAACGTGAAATGAGTCACAATCGCACAAAGTGTGCACTGTGAAGTTTAGTAAACAGGACCGACAGCTTTAGAACCCTGTGGTCAATCATTAGCAAGAAACACAAAGGCTGCAGTATCTCCACATGTACGGACAACAATACCGCTGCCTGAACCCAGTTTGAACCACAAATATATGGAAATCTGAATGGAAATCACACATTTATTCACATGATTTGCACTTAAACTACTGATCAAAAAGATACATTCAGACATTCTGCATTAAACCTATAAAAACATAAATACTCTTAAATGACAGCTTATTGTGTCAGTGTAAATATTATATTTCAACAACCATTCACATTTTTAGAGCATCACGAAACATTTCACAACCATTCAAAAGGTTGTAACCACTTAATCTCTACTGTAGGGTTAGATTGTTATTCATACAGAGAATAATTTAATTTAACCTTTTAAAGAATACAATAAATAAATGCTACGTTGTGTAAATCAGCATAGGTCAACATTGCACCCTGAATTGATGTTAATTTATTATGTGCAATAAAGATTTGGCACATTGGACGGGAACTGTCAAAAGAAAAGGAGGAACAGATCCGTCATTCATGATGGTTGAATTAATGTGGAAAGAAACGACAGCTTCTGTTGCCCAGCAGAGACACAAAAATCGGCTTAGTTTTGCATTGATTAAGAAGAAACTTAAAAAAAAAAAAAAATAGTTTAAAAAAAAATGCTAAGTGAAAGTGGCAGCGGGACAGAGGCGCAGCAGTGCGCGCACTCGCCGCCGCCCCACGCAGTCCCTGGTGTGTTCTTACCTTCTTCCTCTCCCATGCGTTCTTCCTTCCAGGTGCAGCAAAACAGCATCAACCTCATCCACCCACCGATGCAGAGCTCCGGGAGAGAGCCGGCCGCCTCTGTTTGACGGATAAGCGGCGCGTCCGAGCAGCAGCAGCAGCAGCAGCAGCAGCGCAACGAGCCCGGTGGTCCAGTTGCCTCCTGCAGCTTCCTGCAGCACGTTTTCTGCGGCGCTTCATTCAAGATCGCGTCCGACCAATGAGGATGTAGAGCCGCGGAGAGGAAGCGAGGCCAGCCAATCAGCGAGGGGAGGGGAGGCGGGGCCAAGATTAAAAAACAGGCAGTGCGGTAACAGCCTGCTCAGTGGTAATTACACAAAACTAAATCCTGGCTGTTTTCTACTCGTCTAAAGGCCAGAAACTAATAATATATATATATTTTTTTTAAAAAAAGGAACACTTGCTTAGAAGTTGTACTAAAAAAAATTCCAATTAAAACTCTAAAAAGAGCTTTTTTCATTCATATCCAAAGCTTTTCTGTATGTGATTGAAATTACTTATATGCTTTTATGTTTTATGATTGAGTGTTTAGCACTTTGAGATTTTCAAACGTAAAGTGTGCTACAAATAAAATGAATTATTGTTATTATTTGGACCACATGCTGGAAGGCAGCCTCTTATTCAGCGATTCTTTCAAAGATTCTTTATTGTCATTCCAAAAGCACATGTGACTACATGAAAATCTAGGGACTGAGGTCCCGTCAAAATCAGCTACAAAAATGCTGTAGGAGAGCCAAAATCCAACTTTATGAATTTGATAAAACTAATAAAATGTTGGAGCTACTTTGGAACAATGCTGCTCGGTTCAGTTGTTCTCCACCGTGATTTCTATAGAAAAACAGCATAGTTTCATTATTTCCAGCTGGCACAACAAGGACACAGTTTTCAGTCTCTACTGAGCAGAAATGCTTGCAGGTTTGTTGTCAGCAGAGGTTTGGGAGGAACTACAGACAACCAAGAAGGCAGAACGTTGCTCCCACATGTTATTCCTATGTGGTTTGCGGCTTAAATGCAGGTGGTTTTCATCTACTCGGGTCAATCAGAACACTGAGGAATGTACGCAGAAATAGGAGGAAACCCACAACACTGGATCTTTTTACACATTTTATTTAGTTACTTAATGGAGCAAATAATGCCGGGATATCCGGGAACGAGTCACACGTGTGTCGTGGAGACATAAAAAGTGCAAAAATCACACTGTTCCTCCTTTTAAAAACAGTTTTAAATAAAGATGAAGAGTATCCCATGGCACATAAGACAAGGTCTGACCCAGTGAGGCTCAAAAACTGTTCTTACACAGCACTGAGGGAACGAACTGAGGCCAGCTATCATCAACTGTGGTAGTATAAAATAAAAAAAAACAATACAGTACATAATTACATGAAGATATGGGGTCACTTGGCAACAGCGCATTAGTCAAAGAGCCGCTCAAGTAAATGAAGAACAATGGGAGCTTACGATTCATATAACACTGCGAAGGAATAAATGGAACAAAAATAATACTTAAAAGAGGTTGTTTATGTTCACACACTCCAGATAAGCAATAAAGATATGAGTCCAAATATGGTGCAAAAAAGATCTTGAGTAATTACAAGGTACATATTAACTGTTAATAACTACTGCGACGACACTAAAGCATTGATCACACAACACGCAAACATTCATACATAATGTGCATGCCAAAGTAGTATCTGAACCATGTTTTAACACACTTTGGGCAGCCTGCGATCAATTATGTTCTGTTATCTTCAGAATGCTGTTTCTCAGAGCAAGAAATGAAACAAACAACAGTAAAAAACTGCTGAGGAAGCTAAACTGCCCTGAATCAGCAAAGTTGCTGAGAGCGGATGGGTCGGCCAGAGCCCCAATTCCCGCTGCTTTATACCCAGTAGGTCTAAAAATAGCAACGGAGATCAGAGCCAGAACAAATGCTGAGATTGGCCAGATTTCATCAATTTTTTCCTTTTTTTTTTTTTTTGGGAAGGGCTTCGACTGTGAGAGGGGACGAGCGTGACAGTTCACCTTCCTCTGGGATTAAAACCAAAGGAGAAATCAGGCCTGGGTCACACTGGCAGCTCAGGGTTCAGGCAGCCATGCACACAACAGCACAAATATATGCAGACAGTAAAAAAACAAACAAAAAAAACAAAACAAACACACAACAAATCATGCGCAGGAAGCACGCAAACACGGTGGATGTATTCCATGTCGGTCAGTTCAATATAGAGAGGAAAAAGATGGTTTATTTGACCACGAAAGAAGTTAAAGGCACCATCAAAAACAGCCTAGATCACTGCAGAATGTGTACAAAATTCTGGGTCGGTGGGTTTTCTTTGTTTTTGTAAAAACGATGAAGTCAAGTAACAAATTTCTCTGTATGGTCTCTAATGGGGTTTGATTGTATATAAAATGTACATTCTAGATCATGCAGTAGCACCATGGTTTCTTGAGGTCACTCTGAATCTCAAGAGATCCTTTTACTTCCTCCTCCCGCAGAATTTGCCCTGGCACCCTCCGGCACCTCCTGCAGCAAAAAGCAGCAGTTTGATCCAGTGGTTCCTCCACAGTGATCACACACACACACACACACACACACACACACACACACACACACACACACACACACACACACACACATATCAATCTGAGCATCTCACCTCTGTAGAACGCCCCTCCTGTCCCTCCTAGGAAACCCTGTAGCGCGCCATACTTTGCTGCTTTTGCTGCAAACAAACCAGCAGACGTTTGATGCTAAATTCAATGCACTTTTTTAATCATACAAGTCTACCAGATCCACACAGTTTGAGTGGTAACTTAAATCATAAGCCATGCTGTTTCACGGCCTGTATTAACATTCTAAGGGCCAGAAACATCAGCACTGAGTCCCTGTTAACGAGCAGAGCGACGCCACATGTTTTACCAATAAATTTTGCAGATTTGCTTGCTAGCATCCAACTTTCAGGCAGCCAGAAAATTTGTCACTCTTTGAATGATTACAGATTTTGCAACATCTAGAAAGAGTCAGTC
>BJFM01002066.1:74390-88020 GCA_016586285.1 Arothron firmamentum | reverse complement strand
GCTGCTCACCTTGCTGAGGAGTCAGTGGGGCTGGTACATACCCACCTAGATTAACAGAGATAAAAATTAGATTTAACACTAAGGAACATTTAATGGAATCAGTTAGATCTGAGGACAAGTTCTCTAATCCAGAGAGGCTCTCATGTTGATGGATTCAAACTTGCCTATAATGTTTGCATTTGGAAAACATTGCTTGACTGTTTGAAAATGTGTGCAGCCCTATATTCCTATATTTTATTTCATAAACTGTGATAAAAAATCCATTAATATATCATGATTTATTCTGTTTTTTGTAGTAATTGAATTAAATAGATTCTCCAAAAAGGAAAACAGGGAGGGAGATGGGATAGAAAGAACAAAAGAGAGAGAGAGAGAAAGAAAAATGCAAACATATCAAATATAATACAGCATAGGCAGGTTGTTATAAAAAATGGAAGAGTATTAAAAAGAAAAAAAGTGATTAAAATGAGTGATTAAAATCTTCTGAACAAAGTATAACAAACTGAAAAAAAGGAACCCAAAAACTTAAGCAACGGTACTGGATTTAAGACCGCATATTAAAAGATCACACAGAATTTTGTTGGAAGTTTTACTATTTGCATCCATATGTATGGAGAAATACAGAAATTATTTTGAAATATTGAAAATCAGTCCAAGGTTAGATCTTTGTGAGCAACTGGACTTGTTAAAGTCCTTGAAGACGTTTCGCCTTCTCTCCAGAAGGCTTCTTCAGTTCTACATTAGCTGGCAGCTGAGCTCGAAAACATAGCCCTTATCGACCATCAGCGTGCTAATGATCTGGGTCACCTGAGAGTCGTTGACAGGGTCGTTGGCCTAGTTTCACTTTTAGTACTTCCTCTTTGTCTGCTGGGTCACATGATGATGAGTCACCGGGTGTCGTGAAACAGTGTGAAAGTGGAGATCGTTGGCGGAAAGAATGGAGGAGTGCATTGTAAGTGGGTGATAGAAAGTGCCTTCGTCCACCACCCCTGTTTAAAGAAGGTTTTTCCAACTTGGCGTGGATGGCTTCCTTCCAGGACAGAAACCTCAGCGTTGAGGTCTACAGAAAACCCGCACACACAGATCAGTACCTCCTATTTGACTCACACCACCCACTGGAACACAAATTGGGTGTAATCAAAACCCTACAACATAGGGCCAAACAAGTACCCACCACAACCCAAGAGAAAAAGAAAGAACGGAAGCATCTTAAAACAGCGCTCAGAACATGTAGTTACCCAGACTGGGCCTTCACAAAGAGTTCCAAAAAGCGAGACCCCAGCAAAGAAGAGGAGAGGAATGAACATCACAGCCTTTCTATCCCCCACCTGTCTGGAGTTTCAGAAAAATTCAGGAGAATCCTCCATAAACATGACATTCCAGTACAGTTCAAACCCTCCAACACGCTCAAACAAAAACTGGTAAAACAAAGCAATGTTGTCCGTGCTGTACAGCCCCAGGAGGAATGTCAGGAATTGCTCATTGTAGAAGCGAAACAGCCCCTCCATAAACGAATGGCCCAACACAGACGGGCCGCCTCTTCATTACAGGACTCAGCAGTACACCTACACCTGAAAGAAAGCGGACCCTTCCTTTGAGGACAGCTGAGTACGTGTCCTGGCCAGAGAAGATCGCTGGTTTGAGAGGGGCGTCACGGAAGCCATCCACGTCAAGTTGGAAAAACCTTCTTTAAACAGAGGTGGGGGATGAAGGCACTTTCTATCCCTCGCTTACAACGCAGTCCTCCACTTTTTCCATCAATGAACTCAATTTGTTTACATCGTTTTCACGACACCTGGTGACTCATCACCATGTGTCCCCAAGCACCCCAAGTGAAACTAGGCCAACGACCCTGCCAGCGACTCTCAGGTGACCATCTAGATCATTAGAACGCTGATGGTCCACAAGGGCTATATTTTCAAGCTCTGCTGCCAGCTAATTTAGAACTGAAGAAGCCTTCTGGAGAGAAGGCAAAACGTCTTCAAGGATCAACCTTAACAAGTCCAGTTGCTCACAAAGATCTAAACTTGGGTAACTAAGACCTGGATGAATGAGAACCTACACAGACAATGAAAATCAGGATTTAACAATTTAGACCAAAGTGAAAGCAGCTGTACCTTGGGGGTACTGTTGGGGGTAAAGTCCTCCATATCCGGGTACCACACCTGTACCTGTGTCAATGATTCTGTTACCACAGAGTTACTTTATAAAGTTAAACAATAAATGTTGAGACCCTAACCTGGCTGGTACACGCCACCACCTCCAAGACTGCCATAGCCTGTGCACATGTAAAGTGAGCAGAGATGTTAGACCACTGCGTTCTGTTTGTCTTCAAAGCAGGTGTGTGTATGTGTATGCGTGTGTGTGTGTGTGAGAGAGAGAGGCCTCGTTAACTTGAGTGTCGTGAACAGACACTTTCTTAAGAATCACTGTTATATAAAAGACTCTGCAGCACAATTAGCGGTGCAGAATCCTCCATTGTTTGTTATTGTCTGCCTTAGCATTTCTAATTTTTGCTCTCCTCCTTCAGAAGTCCTTCTGAGTTTTGCTGTGCAAGGGCAGAGATCTCCAGGGGTGTGTGTGTGTGAGATCTCCACACACTTGGATTTTGCACACAGTATAACTGTGCATAATCAGACTCCACCCAGACATAATGGGCTGTTTGCACTTTCAAATGCACTTCCAAAACCCATGAAGCTACATTCAGCAGACTTTACACTGTAGTAAAATGATAATAAACAGTCACACCAGCTGTTTACACTACCTGGTTTGGGAGGTTTAGATCCAACGCCGGCAACGCCTGCTGCAAAGGGATATGTCACCCCGCCTGTCACACACAAGACTGGTGTCAACATAGTCAGACGCAGGGTTTAGTGTCTAAAGAGACACTAGAGCAGTTTTGGTGCCTCTCCGCCCCGGTTGGTGTTTGTGTTTATCAGATACTTAATCAGCATAATTTCCTGCACAGGAAGTTCAGCGTGATAACATCTTCAGACCAAATGACACGTTGAGCACTGGGCAGAACGGCTATTTGACTTCGTAGTGAGTCATGCTCGGTGTATTAGCAGGGCATCATCGAATTAACTAAGAAAAGTTACATAATTTGTCAAATCATTTCCTCCTCTAATTTGTGCTACTGCTGACTTTTAAACGAGCTGAAACGTATTTAATAGTTTCTCCTTTTTATCCAAACAACTTTGTACATTGCGTTTCCTAAATGTGTTGAAGAAACCGAACAAAATGCTTTGTGACCTTGATAACCTCCTGCGGTTAGAGGGATTCCCACTCCACCTCCCACTCCCACTCCACCTCCACCTACTGCAATGAAATCACACAATGCACAAATGCGTCTTTTATGTAAAACAACAAATAGCAACTACACAGGATGTCTGCATTTATGATTCATGATCTAGATGGTCCACTCAGATATCCACACAAACACACGGTACCTGGAGGTTTCAAAGGTTTGGCTCCAGGTAAGGTTCCAGTGCCCACACCATAAGGAACTACAGCACAGGACAGAAGGTAAAGACACAGTCATTCAAATTAAAAGTTGTAGAAACAAACAGAGGAACCTTGGCTCTATAATTTGCACCATATGGGCTTAAACCAGCACCTGGAACAAGTTCTATAATAAGGCCTGCTCCACCAGCACCTATTCAGTTAACGTATTAAGAGATGCAATAGTGGAGACTCAAATGTAAAGTGCTGCACTGATATGTTTTCAAATCAGTTATGTCAATAGTGTTAAAAACTTAACTAATAATGGGTTTGACACTGACATTTCTTGATAAGCTACCTGGCATAAGAGGGTTTTGATGCTTTTTCACCGGTGCCTAGACCAGCGCCTGAAAATCACGATCTATGTCAGACTGCAGAGACTATAGGGAAATGTAGGGTTGTCTCCATCTTCTGGTCATAGGTGTGAATTACATATCGCTGAGTTTAAAACGGAATTAATTGTCATTGATTTTACTCTGCTCTTTTCAGGTGTAGACTTACCTGCAGGCTGTTGGACTCCAGCTGAAAGACAGAAGATAAAACATAAAATAAAATTGCATAATACGACATGCAATTTAGCTAACTGACCACAAATGAGCAGTGCCAGACTTGCCTGATTTTTTAAATAATCAAATTTGAGTAAATGTGATCAAATTTAACACATACATAAATTGAATATAGTTTCAGATAAATCTAAAAATTATAACTGGAATTACTAATTCTTGTTAGGCGACAAAAGCCACAGTGCGCTGGAACACCTGCTCCACCTACATGAACACGCACATATTTGCACAGCTGATACATTCTGCAATACAGTATGCTGCTGTATGGTTGATTTGAATATTAAAATAACTGTCCATAATTACCAAGACCTGTTCCAGCTGTAAAATTAAAAGAAAGTTTTATTAGGTTTAAAATATATTTAATTTTATAAATTAGAAATCCTGCAGGTAAAAAAAAACCCAACAACTTACCACCAGGCTGAAGAACTCCTCCAGAAACTGTTAAAACAGGGTGTGGGAGGGAAAAAAGTCAGAATCATGACCATTTAGGAAATAAATTCAGTGCTTAAAAAAAGCGAATTATGTCAGACCCACCGCCTGGTTTCATGTGTCCATCGCATCAGAATTAAGTGAAGGAAAGAAAAGAGAAAAATTAGGCACCTGAAGAATTAACTTTGAATTTAATAAGTATGTTATTATTTGACATCTTTACATCTAATGAAATGTTAAATAGATATCCGTGAAAAATACTATATAACATGATAACATGATAACATTAACATGATAAAAAAAATCAAGTTGAGTCAACAATAAATGCAAAAGCTGTGCTGTATAGCAGGATTCACAGTTTATACATTTTCATCCCTAAAACTGTCACATATCACTCAGGTTTTGTGGCAACAGTTGATGAAATGTATTCCTGCTGTAAAACACACAAAGGGTGGAAAAAAAGCATATGTACAAAGCAATAATATGTGTGGAAATGGCATTCCACTAGTGATCAAATTATGCTGCTTTGCTTTTCAAATATTGCAAATACTGAAAAGTCATCACTCGTAGGCATTAAAGCAACAGAAGCAGAATGAGCTGTTAGTTAAAAAGAAACTGCCAATGAGTTGATCCTTAAAACTTCGGATTTTTAACACTTGAGTGTTAAAATTTTACCAGAATGAAGCAAATACTGAAACAGTTTACAGAAATTAGCGATTTTTATTTCTGAGTATTTTATTCAGAGGTTGAAATCTTCATTATATTTGAGAAAAGGCAGATATAAGACAAATCCCAAAATCAACTATCCACTTCAAAATAATCTTGTAGGATAACTACACAACCGGCTGGATGACTATTGTCACGTGTTTTGTCATTAGAAACTGAGGTAGACACGTGCAGCTTTGGTCTCAGTGAGATCTGCTGCGCTTTAGAATTTGGTTGAATTTACGGGAACTGTCACAGAATTCAAGAGGGAGTTCAAAAGTTAATGCAAGCAGCAGGTCTTACTCGGCTGTGGGACCTCGGGGGCATTGCCGGTGTCGGCAATAGGCGTGGGCCCTGCCAAAACAGAACAGGTTCCAGTTTTATTGACATTGCTTCGAGCAGGTGTCCGGGTGGAAAACAGGTGACTCAGAAGCTTTAAGATGAACCCTAAAACTGCCAGAAGAGGGACGCTAGAGCTAGAGATGGTCAATGGCTTGTAGCGTAAGCAATTAAAAAAAAAAAAGAGGGCAGGACAGACAGAGAAGTTGAACAAAGTTGTGAAAAGGCAGTGATTCTAAACCAAACAACCAAACAAAAACCACACGTGCTCATTCTGTTTTGGGATTTCAGCCTTTTTGCAGTACCTGGCAGAGGAGTTCCAGCAGCACCTGTTTCTATGGCTGTAACAGCAAGTTTGAAAGGTCATCCACGAGGACCGGAAAGTTCATCAAAAAAGAAACTTCATTCTTACTTTACCTGGTTTTCCGGAATCACCGGTACCACCAGGAACACCACCAAAGACGGAACCCGGAGTAGCTCCTGGTACAGGCAGACCTGCTCCCGTGAGGCCTAAATAAGAAAGAGGTGAATGCACAGTCGCGTCAACATTCAGCTGCTGAAGGAAGCTAGCGTATGTTGCTCTTATATTTGTGGGTTCCAGCAGTCTATGAACTCTTCTTACCGGGTTTTGGTGGTTTCACCCCAGCTGGGTATCCTGGGAAATATGATAACAGCCATAATCACACCAGTCGTAAAATAACAATGTTCTCTGTCTTTTCATGCACCCTTTGCACCTACCTCCAGCCACTCCTGCTCCACCCACTCCCCCCACGGGTAGACCTCCCCCAGCCACTCCCGTTCCTCCAAGTCCCCCTGCTGGTACTGTTCCTCCAGCCACTCCTGTCCCGCCAACTCCACCAATTGGCAGAGCGCCCCCGACCCCTCCTATTAAAACCAAAGAACAGACATTGATACGACACAATCTAATTTAGACCCTAAGCGTTCTGAATGAGCAATATGGAATATATGTGCCCACTTATTTATTCTACCATATTTAGCCTGTTTGGCTGCAGAGTATGCTGTTCCTGGTATGACCACAGCTCCTCCCGGTATGACCACAGCTCCTCCCGGTATGACCCCGGTTCCTCCAGGTATGACCCCGGTTCCTCCTGGAATGACCCCAGTTCCTCCTGGTATGACCCCAGTTCCTCCAGGTATGACCCCGGTTCCTCCTGGGATGACCCCGGTTCCTCCTGGGATGACCCCAGCTCCGCCTGCACCCCCTAATTAGGGAGATGGGTTGAGTCTAATTAAGTTGTATTGTAGTAGTAAAATGTACTTGTTACTCTACGTTACTTCTACTAGTACTAATGATAAAAATACCATATATAATTTCCTACCGTATTTGGGGGGTTTGCCTCCATAGCCTGTCAGGAGAAGATGCAGGACTTATGTTAAATCCCACTAATTTCACAACCGATAATGTTATGGCTGTTTGAAATTCTTCTGTAAATCATTTACCATAAACGCCCCCACCAGGAAGGAGCTGTCCTGTGCCTCCTGGAACTACACCTCCTCCTCCTTGGCTTCCTACTTTGGATCACATTATTTAGTAGTTGTCATAAAAGCTGAATAAGAGATTGCTGGATTGTAGCTGCAGACTCACCATATGGTAGACCGCCAGTTGACAAAGCTGCACCACAGAGATGAGAGTCAATGGGATTTACTTGGTTCTTATAGATCAAACAACTATGGGCCGTGCTTACATCCATATCCTGGCAAATATGGCACCCTTCCTGGGATTCCACCACCTACTGCACCTCCAGGAACTACGCCTGCACCACCTCCTGGATGTTTACGACAGACTTTGGTTACATCTTGTAATATTTAGACTGTAAAGATGGCAACAGGTCTTTTCTATTTGTTGTTGTATTTTTAAATCATTGACTAATTTTGGGTTACCATATTTAGCCGCTTTAGCAGCAGCAGCAACAGCAGCAGAATATGTCCCTGCTCCCAGTCCTCCAGTACCTCCCAGTCCTGTCCCACCAAGTCCCCCTGCACCACCGAGAGCTCCTGCCCGCGCTGTAGCAGAACACAAAGTTATTTTCAGGTAGAACTGGTGATTTGGTTCACCATTATAACATCAGAGAATCTAAGGGAAAGAATCAAATGCTCTTTTTTGTCATTCATTTGACAGTTTGTGTTAGTTCCCGAAAAAAGATTCTATATTTCATCACATAATTACCATATTTTTGAGCTTTGGCAGCAGGGTCATATCCCAGGCCTGTTCCTCCCAGGCCCCTTCCTCCCAGGCCCGTTCCTCCCAGACCCGTTCCTCCCAGGCCCGTTCCTCCCAGGCCCGTTCCTCCAGCTCCCTGCGCTGCAGTGGAGAACAAAACACTTTGCAGGTAAACCTATTATTGAGGATGACATTTAGAAAATTCACTTCAAATCATTTTTAACATGCAAATTCTGTGGGAAAAATAAATAAATAAATGCAGAATTACTATATTTCTGAGCTTTGGCAGCAGCAGCGTATCCTCCAGTTCCTCCTAGCCCGCCAAGTCCTCCTGGTCCTCCAAATCCTCCTGCTCCTCCAAATCCTCCTGCTCCTCCAAAACCTCCTGCTCCTCCCAGTCCTCCTGCTCCTCCAAGTCCTCCCAGTCCTGCTGCTCCTGCACAAAAATTATTTAAATTATTATGTCAAGATGTGAAAATAGTCAAAAGTCTTTAAAAAAGATAAAACATCAAATTTTGTTAGTGAGTGAGTGTGCTAGTGAGAATTTGTCTTATTACTTTTGTTGACAACAGAGAAATTTTTAGTTCAGTCAATTTTATTTTCAGATTAATATCATGGCTTTATTTGACAAAATGTGAAATGAAATAAGAAAGAAAACCTGCCGCACCATATTTTGCAGCCTTTGCAGCAGCTGAATATCCTCCTCCTCCCGCTCTCAGGCCTCCTGTTTTAATATTACACAAATTAAAAAAAGAAAAAAACACTAACATCCATGATGAATAGGACAACACTGATAAACTCCCTCTGCTCATAATGTAGCACAACTTTAATTGTTAGAATAATATTCCAACATCGTACCATATTTAGCTGCTTTGGCTGGTGAAATTCCTCCTGGAACTCCTCCTGGAACTACAATTGGTGCCCCTCCAGGTACTCCACCTGGAACTCCGCCTGGGACTCCTCCTGGAAAACCTCCAGGTACACCACCTGGAACTCCACCCGGGACTCCTCCTGGAAAACCTCCAGGTACTCCACCTGGAACTCCACCCGGGACTCCTCCTGGAAAACCTCCTGGAACTCCGCCCGGGACTCCTCCTGGAAAACCTCCAGGTACTCCTCCTGGAAAACCTCCAGGTACTCCTCCAGGTACTCCTCCTGGGACTCCTCCAGGAACCCCTGTCCAGGGAACACAAGTGTAAAAAAAAGCTATTTAATCTTTAAAACACACACACACACACACACACACACACACACACACACACACACACACACACACACACACACACACAATGATAGTATGAATGATTAGTATTGTAAAAACAAACATGTAAACTTGGGAGTATTCTCACCATACTTGGCAGCCTTGGCGCCTGCTCCATATCCTGCAGACATGCAAACATTCAGCATATTGTCTTTAGAAACTTTCTACTTACAGCGTTAAACTTTAACATACCTGCACCAGGATATATTCCACCAGGGCCACCAAAACCAACACCACCAACTCCTCCGACACCACCAACTCCTCCGACACCACCAACACCACCAGTACCTATACCTTTAGTACAAGACAATCACCACAATATGGGTCAGAATATGACATTTCATGCCTTTTATTATCAGTTACACAACTTGTTGTGTTTATGTTAATGTATGAATGAGAGATACACTGTTGTTGGCAACTTTAAAGATTTCTTTTTTCTTTTTTACCGTAGGGCAGTTTTGCACCTCCAGGCTTAGATCCGTAGGCACCTAAAGAATGAACAAAATAATGGGAAAATTAGGATTTCACTAGTTTGCATGCAGACATAAACAAGTCCAACATTGTATATTAAATAAATTGCACAGTTCATAATGTGAATTATTACCACAGATAGTTTATAGTTCATATTGGCTTCTTAATAGTTTATCTGTTCCAGTTAACATTATAAAAAATGTTTTATAGAGCACAGATGGATTATTAATTACAAATCTGCTTTTTCTCCCTCTTCTTCTTTATCAGTATCATTTTTGTGGGATGTGCAGGACAACCAGTTGATCTATTCTGTATTTTAAAATAACTAAAATAATAATTAAAGTCTTGGATTTGAATTTTTCTCATCTCTACATGGATTTGTACAAGGGTACAAATACAAAGATCTCCCAACAATATCTAGGGAAAGACTGTAACAGAAGACTGTGAAGGCAGCATGGGTGCTGTATAGATAAGGGTCACACCTCTGGGTGACGTGAGGGGGTACCCATGGAACACTCCAGGTTGCATTTGTCCACCATATCCACCTAAGGAAAGGCAAATACAGGCAAATATTACCAAGAACAGTGCCTGCAAATACCTTTTTGTTTTTTAATAATTTCAGTTATGTTAAAAAAGTTACCTCCTTGGGTTCCTGGTCCTACCCCTGAAACTGAATGCCAAAGTAATACAATTTAGCCTCGAAAAAAATCAAACCAGTTCAAGAGTTTTGAAATTTTTGTTTCCTTTGCACAACTTTGGTTTCTTTTTGAAAACGTCTCAGAAATAATAAAACAAGAATGAAGTTCCCAAATTCTTACTTGATTTGGGGTTTAGATTGGAACCGATGGCCACCCCAGGCAAGACACCACGTCCACCAAAGCCTGGAGTAACCATAATAAACCAAAATGAAACCAATCCAATTTTTGTTTTGTTGCTTTTCTACACAAAATACTTTTAAAATTGCAAGAAGATGAAATGAGGACTTAATAAAAGAGTCAAACCTTGTCCAGGCACCAGACCATGGAACAGACCAGGCACCCCCACACCTGCAGAATCCAGAGACATGACATTAGCGCACCACTGCACCCACATTTGATACTTCATAGATAAATTACACTCATTGCAAAAATAACGAGCCCGAGAGAAGACAAGATGTTTCATCCTTAATTACGGTATCTTATTATCTCCAGCGAGTGTTTTCATTGGTTCATTTGTTGCTAGGTAGATTTTAAAAGACAGAGTTTAGTGCAAATGCTGATGCAAACGCAGCTTGAGAAATCTGAAATAGAAAATATTGATCCCAATTGATCAATATTAATTGATTGATTTGTCTCACACCTTCTTCCTGGCAACAAAAGAAACATCTGATCTAAAACCCAGCAGGTTGCTATATGATTTAAACATTTTAGCTGCAGTAGATTGAGGCTACTGTACATAACCTGGCACTTTGGAAGCTTTCGTTCCAGTTCCAACAACAGCTCCTCCTGGAAGGCCGGTTTGAGGAATAACCGAGGCTGTCAATATATTAAATGGCACATCACACAAGTGTAGGACAAAGGCGTGTGCAAACTGCTTATGCTCTTGACTGTACTTGAAACTTTTAATCTGAAACTTTTAAAAAAAGGATTGCTTAAAAATGTTTCAGAGCACCTGGGAAGCGAAAATCACAAACACAAGATTAAACATGAGTTAATGTGAGGATGTGGCGTGTCTGCGTCTTGCCTCCTCCGGGCAACGTGGCTCCAGTTCCTGTTCCTGCAGGTCCTCCTCCTACCCCAAGGACAGTTCCACCCGTCCCTGCTTGGAGATTAAAATACCGAAAAACAAACCTTGAACGCTAGAGGGCCCTTTTTCACCAAAAGTTACTGCACAGATGTGATTTTTGTCAAATCTGACGTTGTCCACAGCGAGTCAGTGTGTCCAGTGGTATTGAAAGCAGTTAACAGGGCCCCGGGAGCCTGTCGTCACCTCCTGATCAGAAGCAACATGGCTGCTGTTAAGTCTAATCAGAAGAGACAGCCAGCGTGCGTGGCATTTGTGTTGCCTCATCAAATGCCTCACTTCACTGGCTATTTTCCTCTGCAGGAAATGAGTCGTCAGCCCCACTGGTGATTGAGCTTGGCACTGGGATGAAACACGCTGGTTTACGATTATGGTTTTAATCCCCAAAGGTCCACACCTGACAGACAGTGCAATGCATTTTTTTTTTTTTTTTTTTTTTTAATGTGGAAAAAATTATAATAAAGTTTGCAAAGTTGAAGGTTTTGCTTTGTACTCTTCTGGGGGAAGTAATGGTTTTTTATAAGTATCTTTGCATTGACATTTTACCACAGCCAGCCAATATTTAAACAGCAGGCTTGGTCATAAGTCTATACTTTATTGCGCAAAAGCCACGTGCAGATGCACACAAAACTGGCAGATCTCACTACATTTAGCCTGAAGTGTCTGTGATCTGTCCAACTGTGTTTGTCAGTTTCATTTAAGATTAATGTGCAACATTAGTTTTGGCTTTCTCAAAACATGCAAGCGTGCTCTCATGCAGGCCTGTTGGCATTCCCAAATGTCTTCTGTGCACTTGCTCACTTTGTTCAATGAAAGGAAACGTACCTCCGTATGGTAGCAGAGGACCTCCTGCACCTGCAAAGACAGATTTGGTGTCAGATTCATTATGACAGGCGTTCATTTAGACTATTGCGATGTTGTGAAAACTATGACAAAACGAGCCAGAATATTAATAAGACAATAATGATGCTTTGTTGATGTTCAGTCTTTAAGTTTTGATAAAAAATAAATGCAACCAAGACCTTTAATCTCGCTTTACAGGAACATTTGACTTTTTTAACCTTGTTAAAGGGCATCAAATATTGAATTTCTTTCATGTCAAAAACAGTGACTAAGCTGTATAAAAGACAAAGTTGTCAAATTTAGTAGCCAGTACTTCCATAATTCATGTTTCTTTGCACCTCTTTTAGCAGCCTTCTGTCCCGCTCCTAAATGATAGCCAACACCAGTGCCTCCACCGTACCCACCAAGGCCACCTAAAACAATCCGAGCACAGCAGCTAAATACATAATAAGTCATAAAAAACAAAGTATGGCAGGCTCATCATAACCTTTCTGTCAAAGTGGAATTTTTACTTTTTTTTAAAAAAAAAATTTTTTGCATAGTTCCCAACTAATAACCACCTCCATATCCTCCAAATCCAGCACCAGCCTGTCCACCACCGAGTCCACCAACACCTACGGTGCCATAGCCTGAACAGAAAAAAACAAAAAAAAAACATAAAACATTTGTCAGAGAAGGAAAGATGAAGTTGCATAAACATAATAAACTCACAGCAAAGCAACTCAAGCAACAAAAGCTTTATTTTCACCGAGGAAAAGCAAAATGGGATGTGAAAAAGCACACAGAATTGAAAACAACTGAAGAGCTAACTGGGTTTTATTGCATTAAGACTGACTTGGCATTTGGTGATTTGCTATGAAATCACAGCTAAAAAGCAAGTAAATAGGTGCTTCCAACTGGAGTATTACTGTAAAAACAATTGTTTAAAGTTTTGTTTTCAAATATGTCAAAAACTGCATTTGACTTTGGAGACGAAACAGTTTAAAATTGCTTCAGCATGATGATACTTTGTGGACAAATCTGTCTCCGTTGTTAGAACAAGCAAAGTTATTGCGTTACTGCTAAACGACGACGGAGTTTCAAGATATGGCAAATGGTGAATGTGAAAAAAAAAAAGCTGAATGAGTTGCGGTTCCGCGCCACTAATGGAACATTGATGTCATTTGGAAAATGTTTTTGTTTAGAGACACGGATGGAGCTTTCCGCCCAGGACGCCAGGAGGGGGGACGTGACGCGAGTGGCCATAGAGGAATTGTAACATGTAAAACTGTAATATGCACGGCTGGTGTTTGTATCGATTAAAGGGGATGTTTAATCCTGAGTTTTCCCTTAACAACTGTGTGTGCTGAACAGGCCTCCCGAAGAGGGACGCAGATTTTGCAATCGCTGCTTGATTTGCAACCTTCTGTTTTCTACAAAGAACTTGTTTCCATCAATTCTTAAAGCCAAAAAGTCTGTGGCAAGAGCAGCAAAGCATGGGGAAGGAGAGAGAGAGAGAGAGAGAGAGAGAGAGAGAGAGAGAGAGAGAGAGAGAGAGAGAGAGAGAGAGAGAGA
>BJFM01002066.1:35124-71690 GCA_016586285.1 Arothron firmamentum | reverse complement strand
TGCTGCTGCTGCTGCTGCTGCTGCTGCTGCTGCTGCTGCTGCCGGCGGCTCCAGCCAGCGTCTGGTGACAAACCTTTTATTGTTTTCACTTTCCTTTTTCCATGCAGTCATTGACACTATCAATGAGGGGCCCCGAGCCTTGGCCCGCCTCGCTGCCAGATGACCGAGGGTGCAACGCGAGAGCGGCAACATTTAGGAGAAACAAAACAGGGATTTGGACCTCTTGATTCCTTAATCTCTAACACCTTTGCAGCACTGGTTTAAAAATACACCTCTGACCTTCCGTGTCTGCTTGTGTGGGTGACAAAATACTTGATTAACAGCAGCATTGTGTTGTTTAGTTAATGTACGACGGATGATGCGACACAAACAGGGCAGAGACAGACAGTTTGATTAAGATTAATGTAGTTTAGGGATTCAGAAAGTGTTTATTTTGTCCAGTCTACTACAGTATGTCATCTACCCTGTTTGATTACTACAGCCGGCCACCAGGGGGGGTTCCAGGTCGCTACGCCCAAGTTGTAATCACTGACAAAGTGAGTTTGGCTATCTTTGGAGGGTCCCACCAAAATACACACATTTGGACACCAGAACACACACACACACACACACACACACACACACACACACACACACACACACACACACACACACACACACAAATATCTGAGGCGTTGAGTAATTCTGATAAATGGCTCCAAATGAACTGTAGCTGTAAAAGTCACCATTACGCACGCAGCTGCGCCTCAGGTTGCCGTGTGCGTCTGCCGCTCTCTGACCTCACCAGCCTCCCAGCTCGTACGATCTGTCGGCCTCGGAAACGCAGGCCTCCTTTCAAACACGTCGTCCCTGAACCCAGACTGGGATCATTAGCTCGCCATGCCTTACAACCTCCTCAATCAGGTGGTGAAGTCATTGTTTACGCTGAACTGATGCTGCGCTTTAATGTATTTCCCAGGACTCATACCAGCAGTGCTTTGCATCTTGTTGCTGCCTACATTGTATACACATATGGGGCAGAAATGCACTACGAGTAGTTATTTGTACGCGCGATGGTGCTCAGAGAACATGTGCACAGCTTCATTCTAATTTATGAAAGGCATGTTACATGTCTATATTTCAATTGTGCAAATTATAGATGGGGTGAGAACAGCAGTTAACAAACACAACCTGCGTCTATGGTATGTAAAGTTGGCGGAACGTGCTTCCCACTCCAGATGGCCCACATATGCACGATCTACTTGACGTTATACTTGTCTGAACAGTCAATCCACAGCGATATGAGGACGTTCACCATGGAATGCGCACCTTTTGTGCTCCACATGAATAAAGAGGAGCTTTGTCACTGTCCAGCAAATGTGTGGGATGTGAAGAGGGCCAAAGTTAAAGTCATTTAAAAACTATCCCTCTTCACAAGCCCTTTCGGTCCAGCACTGGCGGGGGACCTGCGGTGAGTAATCCAGATATGCAAAGCAGGTCACTTGGGTCAGCCTGTGACTTCAATTTTACTTGGAAAAGTGGTAATATTGAATAAAAAATGAACTGAGAACCCTTCCACTGTCAGAATGAGTGTTCCTTACACAGAAGACAAACATTTCGATCTCTTTTTCAAACTGTGAACTAGACGCTGGGGCTCGTCAGTTTAAACCTCTCAGTCTTTTCAATATCTTAACATTGACGCCAATTAGATTTATACAATAAATAATTAAATATGCTGTGGTAGAAGCTTTACTTTCTGTAATACTAATACTTTACATGCATCTTCTCGAGACTGCCTACTGCAGCTAATGCTAATGCTAACCTCTGTCGCTGATTTCTTATTTAAAATTCGTAGCAATGTTTGCACAGTACAACAGAAGACCAGATCCACATCGGAGCTTTTGGATGTGATAAAGCAGCTTAGCATTTTCAGCTCTATAGATAACTCATAAATTCTCACATAACCAGGGAAAACAAACAAGTTGAATTACTTTGTAGTTGGAAGGCGGCGTCCATAAATATGTTTTGACTTTTTAATCACCCTGATAAAATGAATTTGTCCCTCTCTCCCATTCTTTAGCCATATCCTTCTTCGTCCAAAGCCAGAACTGGATTCTGTCTGCCTGGATTCTGCCCACAGATTCCTCTCAACACCTCACTTCCTTCATCACCTGCTCATCTGTTTTTAACTTCCCTCATTGGTCAATCAGGACGTTTGTTTCTCTGCCAGTTCTTCCTCATTCTCGCATTCTTCTTCTTCGTTTCTTGACTTCGCTCTGCTCCAGGCCCCGTGCGTGCCTCTCCTCACCAAATCGTACGATGATTTATGTACCATAAATCACTGAACTGCCCTGGTGGGGCTGTTTCAACTGTGTTTGTGTCAATTTCAATGCCATTTTGCTGCCTGAGCAATTCCCAGCCTCCGATAACCATTCAGCACACTTCACTTCCCCATATACGCTGCAGGACTTCGGCCTGCTTGCCAGTACATATATACATATATACATATATTGCCAGTATGGGTTCTTTTTCATTATTTTCAGTTTTAAACACATGGACTCGACATGCAACTGCAGAGAAGACGACGGTGCTACCTCGGCCACGCAGCTCGAGTCTGCAGCAGAATCTTTCAACGGGAAATTGGTCTTGATGGACTCTTTGGGAAATAGGAGCAAGAAAGTTCCCCATCACTACATAAACAACACTTATCCCGTGCTGCCAGATGGATGAGGATAGTAATCCATGTTCCAGAGCTGCTGGCAGACAGAGCAGGGGAAAGGTTGTGAGAGCATACCAAGGAATGGCTCATCAACGAGCGCGGCGAACATGGAAAACATATTACATGGGGTAGCCTGCTCACCGGGGAGCAGTCGTGCAAACATGACAGAGAACAGGCTGGTGAAAGGCTGTTAACAACCTGGTAATTGAGTCAAAAGTGACCATCAGCCCCCTGTGAGGGGAAAAATACCACAGTCAGAGACTGTTATGCACGGCATGTGTGACTGATTGGACACCAATAAAAAACTAATAAAGCCCTTATCTCCCTTAGGGCCAATGTTATTTCAACTCATGAGATGAATTTGCAAGATTACTGAAGATGTTAGCAATATTTAGTGATATCACCCGTGATGAATTGCTTGGGAAGCTATAGGCATTTCCAACGCGAACAGACAGACGCACTGGCTGTGTGTGTG
This sequence comes from Arothron firmamentum, assembly GCA_016586285.1. Taxonomy (NCBI): domain Eukaryota; kingdom Metazoa; phylum Chordata; class Actinopteri; order Tetraodontiformes; family Tetraodontidae; genus Arothron; species Arothron firmamentum. Next base: position 68,517 of record BJFM01002066.1, on the reverse strand, counting down.
TTGGCTCGGCTGAGCTGACCGTGGGTGTGCTGCGACTCTGATAGCACCAAGTTTCTTTTGCAGGCAGCTCGAGTTCCGAGATGCTGACAGCTGGGCTCAGTGTGGAACGAATGGAGAGGGGGCGGAAAGATAAGCAAGCAGGACTGAAGCCAGCTACTATCTTTGATGCGGTTTCACGTGTCTGAGCGAGGAGCCCTTTATTTACGTCTCCGGGTTTGTCCGTCGGGCTCCAAATTCAATATGCGCGCTTCCGCCTGTGCATGTGGGCTTACGCGCCTCTGGGTTTGCACATGTTTTTGTGCTCGTTTGAACACACATTTAACCCAGAAGCTTTCCTTTGACAACGACAGAGGACAGCTCCAATAACAAAAAAGCACTTGTTCTGGGAGCATAAACCTCCTCCAAGGTCATCCTCCGCAGGCTAACCATTTTCATCGACGGGTTTTTCTTTTTGTGTCTTGTTGTGTTTTGACGGAGCATGTGTGCTGCCTCAAGTGGTGTTCATTACGCATTGTTGAAATGTGCTCCATTCTCTCTCTCCTCTTTTACGCCCCACGTCGTTCCTATCATTCCATTCATTGGTAAACAGAACACAATGAGCTTCAAGCAGCCACCAACCGTTAAAAATGAACCTAAGGGGAGCAATGATTAAATAAGATAATGATGCAAATCAAGTTCAAACCAGAGGCTTGACCTCAACATGTCAGGTAACAGGGGTAACAGGAGAGTCATGGGCTGTCAGAGCATTGTTTGCAGCCAGATGCTGTAACCCTTCCGCAGGATCACTGCACATCAACCTTACAATATGACATTTTTCCGATAAAACAAACTTACCACCCTTATCGATCATGGTGAACAGTTCAGGGGGGATTTAATCTGAAAATAGAATGTTCCTACTAGTTTTCATTTTTTAAAAAGTGTTATGCTGATTTCGTGTGCAGGCAGGGGTGCATGCATCCAGTCCTTTTTCAGTTTTTTTTAGTCGCAACTGTTTCCTGGACACAAAATTAACACAGTCCCAGAGGGATGGATTATTGCCTCGCGTTGCATCTTTGAGGGTCGACCTTGCTATGCTACTGTATCCGAACACTTATAGCTGGTTATTTTCACTCCAGGAGGCCCACTGCCAGCCAGCCATCACTTTCTTTGGCATACTGTACTGCCCCTCACACTAAGAGAGCTGACATGTGCGCGCGATGGGGACTGCACAGCTTCATTCACTGTCATTTCTGCTAGCAGACAGAGAGTCTACGGCAGGGCACGGTGGCTCCGTGATTTCTAATTTCTTTGGACTAGTAAGGTAAAGATGGAAACAGTGCAGATATCCCATCCAGACGCATCCTTCTGACATCAAACTACTGAAACTCTAGAACAAAAGTACAGTGAAACAGTAAGCTGTGTTTCTCGTTAACGTGCGTTAGCACTGCCCGAAAGTGACAACAGGCTAGGGTACAGACGCCATTTTGGCAGTGGCGCTGGGAGGACTGACTGCACTGTAGCTTCAGGCACACACAAAAAACTCCGAAGTGCTGTCCAACAGCTGACTTCCCTCTTTGCAGCGCTTGATGTATTATCAAAGCTGGACACTGACGCGATTCACAATTAGCGTAACATTTGCAGGGTTGTGCTTGAGCTGTGCTGCAATTGACTGCAGTCACGCTATTTACTGTCAGCTGCTGTTCTCATTGACGGTCCACCCGAGGTGGACGTCGGTGAGAACGTTTCATCGAAACGTGAGGTTGCACTGGTGCAGCAGATTTTTCTCGCTTTTCTCGTTTGTGAAAATGTTAATGGCAGAATTTTGGTTACACGTGAAAGTTCTCTAGAAACCTGAAAGTTCAAGATCAAGGAGTGAATACCAGGATCCAAATATCCAGGAGCCTTAAACATTTCCCATAATCTGCCCTCCGTTTTCTTACTGACCTAACGTCTTGCGCTGATCAACAAAGGGAAAACTGGTCCATACAAAAGCCAGGACCAAAACTTCCTGGCCTCTGACTCTGCTAGTCACAGCCAAAATCAACTTTGATCAAATGCTTTATGTTAGGTCGTTTGCACAAAGGGACCCTCCAGCAGGTTGTTTTGGAGGGCGGGGTCACCACGCACTCCCGTGCGACCCCCTTCTGTAAGTCGCTGTGTGTCTTATCGGGACCGTACGACGGTTACTGAGCTCCTTATCTATCTGAACACATAGAGGTGGACTCAGATGGTATCAGGAACACTCACAGAAATTCAACGATGGCTAAACACGGGGAAAGCACCAGCTCCACTCGTAAAAATATTTACTGTACTCCGTTTGAGAGAGGGGGTAGTCTTAAATCTCAACTCGGAGGTTTCCAGATAAGGTGGAGGCCCAATTTTACAATAACATTCATCAGGGCTCTTGGCACCGTTGGTTGGCAGGCACTCTGGGCTGTCAGCACTGTGCCAGTCATCACCGTGCCAACCCAGCAGAGGTGTGCGGGTGCAGGAAATTGCTCCGCCCAGGATGCTCCAAAAGCATTGTCAGAGTAAATCAAACACGGGGTGAGAAGAAAAACAACCATTTAAAACCAGACCCCTCCTGAGATGGAGCCCGACGTTACTGCAGGTTCTCTCTGTGGCAGTGTCCGAAAGAAACATTGGAAGGATAACAATGTCATTCTGGCTCCCTTTGTTCCTGGTACCTCAAGTTTTATGTGCGAAGAGCAAAAGTAGAGCTCTAAATATTCTCGTTTAAGTATTCACTGAAGATGACTGCTGACATTTGGGGGGGAAAAAGATCCAAATAAAAATATTAAAAATGTGCACTTGCTTTTTCAAAGTCATCTTACAAACTGTTTATCAAAATTCTTTCAATTAAATGTATTATATTTGCATGGATGCGCCGTCTACGAGGTGTGTTATTAGTGAACACATGATGCAAAATTCAGTTAACACTTTTGAAGACCATGAAATGAGAAGAATAAATGCATTTGCAGCCAAAATGTAGCTAAGCCGTTCGTGTCGCGCAGACGATGATCAGTGGTCAACCATATTAAAATAAAAAAACAAATTCTCAAGGTTACAGAAAAGGGAGTCTTTCTATCTAGAGCTGCAGCAAATATATGTTAGATATAGTTTAGTATGTGGAAACTTACCTGGTTTAGGGCCCTTCCCTCCTCCTGGTCCTAAAAAAAAAAAAAAACAAGTTAAAAAAACAATAAATACAAAATATGATACTATTTAAAAAGCTGATTTGTGATGTTAGGGGTAATGGGTGGCGGGAGGGGGAGGGGGGGTGTATGTCTACATACCTATTCCGACACCCAGACCTCCCGGTCCGACACCTCCAGGAACCAAACCTCCCAGGCCTACGCCGCGCCCGCCTCCATAACCTCCTACTGTCAGAATTAAAATTGGGGTTAAGAACCTTCAACGTGAGCATCTGCTGACAATATTCACCACATGTTGCCATGTTAATATGATCAATGCGGCGCTGCTATTTAATTGCTGCTAATGAATGCAAAGCATGTGTCTATGACTGAAATGTGTGCCAGACCTCCATTTTTCAACCTCATTCTGCCTTCCAGTAAACTCACTTAATGACAGTGGTTGGAACCAAAAATGCATTTTTTATTGCCATTGCAATGTCCTTCGGATTGATTTATTTTTGAGATGGTGTGACAAGGAAATCTTAGCATGTGTTTCCTCTAAATCTGATCAAAGCGGAGCTTTGTTGACAGGGGATTTGTCTTAGAGCTGCAATTTGTTTCTTCTCGATACAAAAAGCTCTCAACATCCTTGAGTTTTTTCAACTTTCGCTCGTCAAACACACATTGCATCGCAATTTGAAAGTCTCCTACTTAAAGGGTCATGTTCCTCGGCTAAAAGAAAAGGTACCGTACATGAAATTACAGGTTAGCAAAACCGCTTAGCAACGGGAGCTGGCTACTTCAATGTAATATTATGACTTGTGCTGTCAAAGTGAATATAACAATGACACATTCCTGTAAACTCCCTGACCACCACTGTTTTTAACCTGCAGTTCATGCATGTTGCCGGACTGCTCCTTGGTGCATATTTGTTTCAGGAAATGAATCACAAGAGGCATCAGTTAACAAACCGTGGCCATTTCAAGTTCCTGAACATGTGAGAAGACTTATTGTTCCAGCTGCGCATGTCATCATACTCATTATTTATGGGGGGGTGAGCAAAGGAATGAATGAATGAAAGAATATGCAGCAGCGTAGCATTCGCTGAGTAGCTGCAACAGAGAGTGAAGTTCTCTGAGAAATGAGCTGATTTCATTTTTAAGCCTCTACTGCTACCAGTTGGCTTCCCAGTTTGTGCTGCAAAGCTGGGACTGGAATCAAAGTCGTCAGGGTGAACTTTACCTGGTATGTGCAGAGATGGATGATCAAAAAAAAAAAAAAAAAACTTTAATCACAATGAAGTAAAGAGAAAATGTAACTTTTTTTTTTTTTACTTCCTAATCCTTTCTGTGAGCCCCACACTCATTTTTAAGCAGAAATGTTTAATTTTGCTTGTTCTCTATCACAGACCTCAGCTCGCCATTCACTTTATTTCATCACAGCTGTCAGCATCTGTTGGCAACCAGTTGTTTTTTTTTCCAAAGGCGTTGTTGATCAGTTATCCATGGACAGGGATGTTGAAATGATAACCTCTCAATCAGATTTTGGACTTTAGGCTTCACAAAGGTTTCATATAATTAAACCTTTGTTGATGATTATCATTTCCGAGCGGACTAGCTACGCAGCATGCAGGGCTACAGTACGGGCTCTTAATCTGCAGTCTGGAGGTGTGAAATGACACCAGACAGACACTCAAATGGCCATGCAATAAGCCAAGGGAAGGGAAAGAAAACCATAATCCCGAGAAAGCAATTCAGCGAATGGAAAAGTTCTAATCAAGCACGTGGAAACTTTCCTCCCGTGCAACTGGAGAGCTACTCTCAGATGAGGCAACGACGCAACTCCACACGAGCCCAGATTTCTGATAAACTACATGCACTTCTTAAAAAAAAAAATAGCCTACACTTGCTCATAAATAAAAATGTCCTTCTTACCTGCAGCTTTGGCTGGTTTGTAGCCCCCAGGGACTCCTCCTGCCGACCCTTGTAAAGCAACAGTTATACAGGGTAGCGAGTTTTGGATGTAGGTCATATCATGATGAATGTATGGAGAGAGTTGACGCAGCAGGTCGTTGTAAGACACACACACACACACACACACACACACACACACACACACACACACACACACACACACACACACATACACTGAGATAGTTGTTTCACACTATTGTGTCATCGCCTCAGCCTGTCATGGCATGATTAATGGGCTATGGTTGATAAATTCTGCCATCTATGAAGTGCATCAATTATTCTGACTCTGCTGTTGCGTCCGGATGGTCCCCCTTACCTGGAAAAAATCCAGTCCCCCCTCCTGCGACGCCTGGCCTGATCCCAGCACCCGCTGGCACGTACACGCCTGGAGCAGAGCATGGGGGAAAGCAACAGGTCAGAAACTGCGAAACACTCTAAAAGTGATTTTCCCGCCCCGCTGGTGCTCCAGCTTTTCTCAACAAGGACCCCAATTTATAAGACAAACGCAGCAGCTCAGTTGTGACCAGAATTAAAAGGGATTTATAGAAAATAACGAGAATGTCGTTCTGATGAGGTAGTGCGTTTGGAGATGTTATTCATGAAAGCAGCCACGGCACCCGATTCCCCTTTTCTCATTCCTCGCCTGATTTCAAGCGGGAACTCCTGAGAGGGTCGTTCTGGATCGCAGTAATGCGCGCCGCGGACAGCCTTGGTTACAGACGAAATCCCTCTGCTGTTACAACAACCAAGGACTAAATCCAATGGGATGTGCAAGCTGATGCCAAAATTGCAAAAATATGGGTTTTTTTAAGGTGTTTTTTTTTTTTTTTTTTTTGAGAAGGAGAACCTGGTTTATATTATTAAAGTCAAGATGTGATTGAGGGAATGCAGCGACAGGGCCGCGATCATTTTGTTTAACAACTCTTACATGTGTTGAGAGGCCAATTAATTTAAACCACATGTCAAAGGCGTACGTGTGTTTATTAGCGAACACTGCGTGAACACCGCGGGCTGAGCTCTGTCCAAAAAATATGGCCATTAGGGGAAGAGCTGTTAGAAGAAATTACTGTCTGTCTTCTTCAGCTAGGTTGCATGACAAGTTCCACAGAAAAACGCCAAAATGAGTTCATTAGATGTTGGAGGAGTGCTTCATTGCTTTGACCTTTCTTTGTAAGGACTTCAAGTTTAATCATGGATTTGTGCCACCGCTTAATTACGATTGACAATAATTGATGCTGAAGCTTAAGAGGACGATCGGTCAACTGTTCCTGTTAAAGGTGCTCTGAAGACCCTAAAGCAGCGTTGGAATAATGAAGTCATGGATTACTGGCCTGTAGATAAACTAGTGGATTATACAGACAACCTTTTACACGCAGAAGAATACGCCAAAAAGTCGGATTTTACAAGTTTTGGTGTTGTTAGTGTGAGGATGTTGAGGGCTTTCACTTAGTTCTGATTTTTCTTTTTTCTTTTTTTTTTAACACGTCTGGAGCTGTAAAAGTACAAAATAAATCAGATGGTGTACGTGCACACAGGTGTGCGTGTACACAGACAAAAGAATATTGGGAAATCTGTGTGTGTTAATCTGAAAACAGTTCCTATTGTGCTGTTAACATTATCACTCTAATAAAAACCTTACACTCCAGAAAACTTCATGATCAATTTTTTATGGTCACATAAATGGCTTGTCTGATAGAAGAGAGCTGCTAATGGAATGTTTTTCAAGTTTAATTAGAGGTTATCCATTCTAATATAAAACAATCCATTCCCTGTGAGTCATGCTGCCTTCGTGTGTTTTGCCCGTGCCCCTGGCAGCGCTCGCAGGTGCCCAGAGACCGCACGTCAGAGCGCCGGGATTGTTCTCGATCCTGCTCCTCTAATTTCACAATCAAAGAAAGGATTTCCTGTCTCAGAGCTGCGAGCGAGACAGGACGCAGTGGGTGTCTGCGCCACTTTTCCGTTTTCTAGGAATCCCCATGTGCAACGGCACCACGCTGGAGGGGGCAGATCAGGTTCAATGAGGCCATGCGTCCAGATCTGACACGCACTGACCCCTGTCAAGGGACTGGGGCATATGGACTATGTCACTATGGAAAGACTTCGTGCTGAAGGAATTGACTGTTATGAGTTCAAACAGTCAAGTAAAGGATGAAAAGTGAACTGAGTCGAGACTTTTTTTTAATGAAGGATAGGGTGGGTTCCACCAGGACCCAGAGGAAAAGAGATAAACTCTGGAAAATATATGACAAACCCTCAAAGTATGAACCACTGCAAGATATGAACCGAAAGTCCGAAATCCTGTAGATGAACAATGTAAACACTTCCACAGCTTGTCTTTTTAGTTTGAGTAAAGCTAAAGGTTCACCCGGGCCTGGGCACTCGCATTACCAGTAAATGCACGTCATTTTTACGCTGCACTCATTCTTCTGGCTTTGAGTCGGCGACTGCGATCGGAGCCTGCGTTTGCTCCGGCGCATTAAGGGAGAGATGGCAACTGCGCGTACAGGAATCCAGACGGCCATTTCAATTCGCCATCGCTCCACGGCGGACCCGAAACCCGGTCCAACCGCGGTACTCGCAGCTGACGGGGCCGTCAGCAAACCAGGACTGCGGCCAATCACTGGCTGAAGGGAAATAAGTCAGATGGATATGCGAGGTATGGGGATCCAGGAGTAAGACACTGACACTTCCTGAACAGCGTCCCGTGTGTCTCCGAGTCGTTGGACACGTTGTATGAATTATTCCCCCTGTCAAAATATTCACATGCCTCTCACATGAGTTATTGATGGGATGGAATTTGTGTCCATTTCTAGCACATGACTAATACCGTGTCATGTGGGCTACGAGTGTGCGGCCAAGTCTCGCAAGCCTCAGGTCCCCAGAGTGGTATCGGTCTGTTACCATGTGGGATAAACATGTGTTATAATGTCCAGTAAACACTGAAATGATTTAGATTTCATTTGGTTTCCCACCTTCAAACTGAGGCCGCTTGACAAGAAACATAACATTTCCTCACCTGTGGCTGGTGGGCGGAGCCTGACCTTAACTCACCTGTGAGCAGCACTGACTGTACGACTTCAAATGACTACAGAAGTGAAACCCATCCATTTCTCTCTCTCACACACCCACTTTCTCGCACAGGCCGGATCTGAATGTAAACTTTCGCAAGCCTGACTCCTGATTTATGTCAACGTAAATACATATTTAGTTTGGATAAGACACGGACGGGCGTGGCTCAAGTAATGATTTACACAAATGTGGAAATTGTATACTTGCTTAAAATGCTAAATGCTTAATTTTATGGGGGGATGTGGGTCACTTGGCTTCCAAATATGGACGGGAGAGAAATTATGAAATTGAAAGCCTCAGTCCGATTTTTCCAAAGTGCCTCCCATATTAATGACAGATTTTACAATTGGTCTTTATGACTTAAAAGAGTAAGTGTTGCCTCATTTAAAACAGACTGGTGAGTAATGTGACATTTCCATGACCCGCCGCTGAGGTTGTTTTGTAATTGCCTTTTTACAAGCTAATTAAACCCCCTTAGAGAAAACAGTTTGTACGGTAATTACTGGCATGCCAAACACACTCGTGAGCTCATGCACAGACCTCTCACACATGCAACCCTCACAAGACGTTATGATGGCATTCCCCGTATTTCACAAAAGACACGGCGCCATCATTCACATGCAGGGCAGGAAGCCCCGACAAAATGTGTTTGCACCACTTTGACGAACTGACGTTTCTGAGCCTGCATCATTTTCTTTATTAAATGGGAGTTGGCCAAGCAGCCGTGGTTTGCTGAAGAGATCTCATTCTTTGCTTTATGGAAAGCGCTTGTACTTCAGGGGAGCAGTGGAGCAAACGCTGTTCCTGGCATCCGTACATCTCCCATTATCGGACATGTGACAGCTGGCCTCCTATCAGTGATAGCCTGCACTTTCCACAGTGGGACGGAGGGCGGAGGAGGAATGTGGGGAGCATCAAAGGCTGAAAAAAAGGATGGCTGCACTGATCTGAGGCCGCACAGATGGTGACAGGGTAACTCCGTAAAAAGGCACAATTCCGACTCTCTTGTCTCCTCAGGGTGTCTTGGGCGACTTATAACCGGGAAATCATGACAGCATTAGCAGACACATGCCTTTAAGATTAAACGAATGCTTGGAAGTCTTCTGAGAGAGGAGCGCAGAGCTTAAAAGGATAAAAGAAACAGCACTGGCCGACAAAACCGGGCAAGCATTTTGAAAGGTCAAAGTAATATTTAGCTCTTTTAAAGGACAGTGCAAGTTAAACTACCAGTTTAAAGTGAACAACACTGAGTTTTGCTTGTTTTTCTAAAGGTAGATATGACTTAATGAGGATTTACTTGATATATGAGCAAAGATGGAAGGAACAGAACCCACATTTGTGCATTTTCTCTAGAACAGAAACGATATTGTTTCTGCTTATTGATTCCAAATGTATTGATGCTAAATGCTTAAAGCTGTTGCTGATACAGTTCAGATGTTTTCTTTCTTTTCTTTTTTATAATTCTGCCATTATTGTCCTCTTGTTTGTAATTGAAGATGAACATCAGCAGGCAGTGGTGGGCCAAGATGAAAACGCTCCAGTCAGCCATCTGCTGACAGGCTGGCCCAAAGTGAATTATTGAGCGTCTTTGGTGAAGACTTGGCACGGGCTGACTGCAGACCAAACATCTGTCTGAGAGCCCAGAGTCATCTCCATCTACACAAATTCTAAGGTGATATGTGAGGCTGGGTGATGCTCTGGTGCATGAAGCCCTTTGGCCACCTACAGATCACAAATCATAGGGTGCTTTTACTAAAAACTGAACTATGTTCATCAGTCAGGCAAAACATCTGAGAGCAAAAAACCCCCCAAAAAACCAACAAACAATTCATGTAGCAGTCTGGAGCTTTACTGTGGAAATTATTTTGAAACTTCTAGTCCACAGGTGGGACTAAATTCAAACTCATGGCCAAAAACAGACCCTTTTATGGTCCAGCTATCCTGATGTAAAAATAGCAGGAATAATGAATTCACTGACTTAAGGCTGCGGTCACTTTAATGTGGCAGAGCCTCTTCACTGAGCTACAGTAATGTGCACAATATTGAGTGGAACAGAACCTTCATTATTATCATTACTAACACCTGTGTTTATGCTATGATTTCTTGCCAAAATGGCCGCTATGGAAAAGGTATGTTGGGATGTTTATTCAAACACATAGTTACAAATTTTTCTGTGTTTGTTGCCTGGGCCAGATATGTTCACAAACTGTCATCCAATTACAACAAATTATAATTTTTTGTTTTAGTTGGTATGACTACATGTAGTGAATTATAGTTAAACATTGGAAGGTGGAATAAATTTCAGGGCCTTTTATTGACATTTTGGACTTAGTTAGCAAGTTTCCTCGTTAACTACCCTTTAGTAAGTGACTATGAGCTTCTCCAGGACAGGAAACATCCACCGAATGACTGAGGTAATTTTCCACCCAGAGAAAACTTTTTGCCGAGGTTTGGGAGCTTATTTATAGGTAGAAATTTCGATTTATTTGTGGCCTTCAGTATTTGTAAGGTTTTTTCCCCCCGAAAGTTCCCTAAAGCTGTCTGCTCAAGGCTCACCTTGAGACAGTTTTAACTACAATAAATGATTTAGAATTGAATTAAACTTATCTTAAACTTGAAAACATTAAATACCTCACCAGTTTGGCTTCAACCACTACAAATTCTTGTTTTTATAATGAAAACCTCTGCATATGAACGATTCTCTGCACTGTTGAAGATCTTGGCCAGTGTGGAATAAATCTTACATCCTGCCAAATGTTTCCATTGGAAAGTGTGAACAAGGGTGACTGGATTAAGAGGATGACAGTGGTTTCTGTAGGGAAACAGTGAAATTCCAATGAAGACCTGTTATATTTCTTTATTAATCTGGCATGTACGGATTTTTAGGGGCCTTTATACTGATCGTTAATGGCAAAGCAGCCCTGATTTGGCAGTTTATCCATGTGTGACCTTCTTGGGTCCCAGCAAACACCCTACCAGCAGCTACAGTAAAAACGTTTATGATTAATGGGTGATTTTTCCATCTAGGAAACTGCCTTTGCAGTTAAACTTCAAACTTTGGAATTTGCCAGTTTCTTAATACTTGACCAGAATATGTGCCAGAGCAATGGCCAAAGTTTTTACCCAAAAAGCAAGCCCTGGAACTAAAGAATGAGTACCGAATGAGCTCATTTTTTACTGCAAATTAACCTTAAACCCGCTCATCAAATTAAAATGTCAGCGACACCGAAATCCCCTGATGTCTCTGGCAATAAAGGATGAAGAGAAATCCTCCCTGAAGTACAGCCTTCAAACGGTTCCCTTAAGAGCCACTCAGCACTGAGCTGCCCGTCTCACGTTAGGTCGGGATGTTGTGACAGGAAGCCGATCCCGCCAAAAGGAGAGTTCTAGAAGCACAATCCCCCGAAAAGCATCAGCTTAAAGAATCAAGTGGATCTGAGTCTCGAGCAGCGACGTTCAGGTCAGCTGAACGTCTGTATTTTGCGGCTTGCTGCGGGGGTGATGTCCAAGCTCGCAGTGATTTCATTCAAAGCGCAGCGCGCCAGACAAATGTCACTGATTAATGGATTAAATACATCCAAAGTCTCAGAGCTGGATCTGGCTTCGGCCAAACGAGGCCGTTCCAGCCGAACTAAAGAAAATATCGCACAACCTCTCTAATCCTTCGGAGACTGTGGACGAACAGAGCAGCGATTTTTCCCGTTTTTCATCTCCCAGCGGTCTCTGCCGGTCAGAAATGTGCTATTAGCCGTGTCCATCACAAAGTCTGAACTAAGGATTTTAGAAGGAGTCTGCTGGCGGGGCTCTTCTACATTAACGCAACCCTACTGTCCATTCACCATCTAAAACAGGAGGATGACTAGCGTTAGTGAAATTCCTGCGGAGAAGAGCTAATTTGGAGAATTTAATCAGCAGTCTAAACCGGGCTTTGATCGCGTTATCAAAGCAAGCAATAAAAAAGCAGACGCAACTGGGCTCAAGCTGTGTCAACACAAATTTATTTTGATAAGAATAACATCCCGCTCGCTCTTATCTTTGTGACAGATGTTGTTTGGTTTCGGGACGCGGAGCGAGCCTGAGTTTTTCTGCAGTGACGACTAGGTAACGACAGAACCTGCGCATGCTCACGGATGACAGAGTGAACGTTGATTCAGAAGAAACGGAGCTCGCCTGGAGACGCACAAAACAACAAAAAAAGAGATAAAAGTCGCTTTGTTTCGAGGATAGAATGCACAGGTGCAGATGGAATCGATTTAAATGTCATAGAGATGTTTGATATAGACCTTCGCTTCAGATCAAAGTTGCACTGCTTGGACTATATTGTAATTTCTTGGCTCGGTTTCCTGCTATATATTTTGCGTGAAAGAACCCGCCTTGCCAACTGAAATGTGTCTGGCGCAGAGAAGTAACATGAAAAGACAAATGTGCAAAGACAAGTTACAGGGTAGCACATATTTCAGGTCACAACCCGACAGACATGGATTTTTGTCCAGGCTCCAAACATGATGCACGCTATATGCTATGTTTTTAATCTGATGTATACGACGACAATTGACTTGTTTCCAGTATTCCGCTATTGACTGCCTCCAGATGCAAAACACTTTTCCAGTTCGGGGCTGAATAACTGGGAGGATCTCGGCCAAAACACAGACCGAGACTCCGATGCCAGCAATCCAGAAATGAGAGCAAAGAAAACTTACAGGTTTGCATGAGAGTGGGTGGGAAATCATGTTCACAGCCCCTCTCTCTCACCCTCACTCTCTCTCTCTTTCTCTCTCTCTCTCTCTCTCTCTGTGCATCTAGGGTTTTATTTTGCATTTGCTTTTCAGGTTTGCACGAGACCCCTCGTCTTCATGACTGACATGCTTTAGGTTGGGGCCTGTATGTGTGGGAAATACATCGATAACCTACAAAGGCTGCATTCATGACATGGACATGAGTTGCCGTGCAGAACTGGCACAAAACTTTTAATACAGCTGCAAGAAAACATCTTACAATAACATTTTTTTCAACATTGATATGACTAATCCGTCATGAGTTATGTGTGGGATGTGTTTAACACCCAACCAGAGTTCAAGGGCAGAACGTTCCTTGTGAAAGTTGCAGAAACTCCCAAACCTCTGGCAATAATATTGTGTTTAGATGACGTAAAACAGCCCACCAAAACAAAAGCTTTCAAGATTAAAAGCACCCGCGGAACTTTTTAATGCAACGTTCTGCTCCAGGGACGAAGAGGCGCAAAAAAGCTGCACCTGTTCCTGTGCGCGATCGACAGAGCAAAGATCGTGTCTCAGTCCACTTGCAGGACGCACTTACCTCCTTGAAGAGCAGGCTGGATCAGCGTGAAAAGGAAGAGTCCACAGAAGAGCAACAGACTGTGTCTGTTGGCCATCTCGCTGCAGAATGCACCACCCCTCTCCTGATCAGCGGGTTTTATGCGCTTCTGACAAATTACCTCAAGCTTAGCCTTAAAGAGCAAGGGGAGAGATGATTTAGGGAGGGGGGGGGCAGAAAAGAAAGATGAAGAACTTTGTGCGATGAGCAAAAGACTGGATCTGTGGATCACCTTGCAATTTTCCTCCTCTGTGTCTGGTGTTGGTGTTTTTATTCTGGTCACTCCTGCCAGCAGTGCAGATGCTGCTGCCAGTGAGAGAGGGAGGAGGGAGAGAGAGAGAGAGAGAGAGAGAGAGAGAGAGAGAGGGAGAGAGAGACAGACCCCCCACACCATCACCACCACCTCATCCTGAAGGAATCGAGGTGTCTGCCAAGCATTTGCATGGATACTAAGCAAATTTATGTATTAAAAAAAAGAATAAATAACAAATCAAGACAGCAACTGGGAGCAGAGCGGACCGCATATCCCGATAATTATTCTGACTCTAATTTTCAGCTGGCTGGCTTTTAAACACAAGCTGTGACATTTATTTGCGCTGTTTCCTTTGAGCGAGCGGTCCAGAAAAACAAGTTTGAGTCGGGGAGGAAAAAAAAAAAAAAGACACGGCAACTATCAGCATGTGCACGCAGAATATCAGCAGAAGACATTACGAAGTCACTGGCTGCAACCGAGAAGCTGGAAATAGCGGCGGCTGTGTCTGGCCATGTCTGGTAGTGAAGAAACATGTCTGCATCGCATGCAGTGACTCCGGAGGGCACGGTTCGATGACCCTCTCACACGAAAGGGGACAAAGTGCTTCTGTTTCTGCTTTGATTTAATGCACTTCCATCTGTAGGCATGAGTACGTGGCAGCTCAGGGGGATGGTGACATGCTGGGCAAGAAGCTCCAGAATAGCTCAAAGAGATGCAGTGATGAGAACAAAGCTGGAAAATCCGCCTGTGCCTTTTTTATTACTGCAAATTTTGGTTCCACTGCTTTTAATCACTTTAGAATTGATCACCTGTTTAGATTTATTAGACTATGGAGGTAGAAAACAGAGGTAAAGCTCTCAAATGCAGGTGGGGGGGGGGGAAGTTTGTGGTATTAATTTCACACACATGCAGTAATTTAATGGACTGAAAGAAAGAAAAAAGCTTTTCATCATTGAATTAATGGCTGAATTTAGGATTTCATTCATTATTTCTTTTTAATCCTTATCAGTTGCTCTGGTCAAGGATCTCATCTCTGCTAATCTGTATAACGAGAGCGACACCGTGACCTTTCGAACCACAGCTATCCCATTACTGCGCTTTCTGAGAGATTAATTACTAAAATATGCGAAGCAGAAAGCCCGATTTTCAACTCGGCTGCGTATTTTCCTTAACAAATCACTCAGTAAAAAAAAAAAAGAAAAGAAAAGGTTTTACAAATCACAGATGCGCCACTAACAGGATGCATCCTCTCCAGACGGCTTTGTGGAGATAACGCCCGGCTTAATGTGTCTGGCTGTTCCGTCTCCAACACCTGTCCGCTGACAGGCTTCTCATTGTGTGTGTTTCTTTCAGCCCCCTCCCGACACATTTTTCTGGGGGCGGCGGGGGGGGGGGGGGGGGGGGGGGGGGGGGGGGGGGGGGTGGTTGAGCAGAGGTGCTCTTTATCGTCGAGAGCTGCAGCCAAAGTCATTACGCTTTCCCCGAAGAACCCTGACGGACGGGGCCGTTGCACTCTCGCTGACGGCTTCTGCTTTCCAAGACACACAGTATCCTTCACAGCAACGACGGCTGCTGTTAGCGAGGGGGTCAGCCATCAATAAGGCAGCACCACTAAAAAATTCAGGCAAGAAGTAGAATAGACAAAAATAAGGCATTATTTATTAACCATGGTGTTGTTACGTAATTTCTACATAACTGGTTGCATCAATTTGTATTCCTGAGTGACACATTTTGCACATGTGAGAGCTTGTTCATATTTCCTGCAGATTCATTCGGTGCAGATGAATGGTGTGTCAGATCCCCTTCCACCATTTCCTGAATTGGCTCTACCAGACATGGTTTATATCAGTAAAAGAACCTTTTTTGACAGGAGTGAAGCCATCTTTCCCCCCCCAAAAGAAACATGGATCCGGCCTTTTTGAGGAACAGTTTTGGCTTCTGCCACGCTAGATTTCACTGGCTGGACACGTAATCGCATCTTCCGCCTCGATACGGAGATGAATACCTCGAGTCGTGCATCATCCCGGCTCTCGCAGTCAGATGAGGCAGTCAATCGCGTTCCGCAGAGCGTGTTTTGATAGATGAGGTGGCTGCCCAGCGTTTCGTCGTGCATGCTTGCGCGCTCGCGTCAGCGCAGCCAAATCATAATCCTTAACCTGCTCACAAAATTCCTGTAGCTAATGCAGGAACGATGATTTCAACAAGAAAATCTGTGTTCTCGGTGAACTCATCAGATGCACGTCAAAACGACAGCGAAGAAGTCCAAAAAACCCATTATAATCAATCAGTAATTAGGAAGTATATGGAGCGCTCCAGGCCCTTATAATTACAGTAAATCATTAGTCATAATCCAAACATGAGGAGGACGTTGACATAATGCCGGATCCTGTGTGGTATACTATTCTTTCCATGTTTGATTTGGGACCAAAAGCCCCAGCTGACGAGTCTGTTTGGGAACTAAACATGTTCTTTGGAAGAACGAAATGTTTTCCTCCATTTATTTGCAAGTCTAAATATCTATTTTAGCTCACGTCTGCTTCGTCTCCTCTGGGTTGCGTTGCTCGGGAGGTTTTGCCAAAAGGTCTGACATTAACCAGACTTTGGTGAACGATGATGAAAAGTCACCCTGGACTCTTATTAACAAACATGCGTTCTTTAAAACGATTACATTGCCTTTTTTGTTTTCCTTAAACAGCTTGTTTCCGTGTGTCCTATATGAATCGTTTTCAGAATCAAAGGTTAGTCATTTCACCGCGGTGCTGTTTGGTGTTAAGGTTTGCTTAACCTTACGGGACTTTGATTGATTTAGTGAACGTAATTACATGCTAGCTGCTCACAGACTGTTCCTCCATCAGTG
The DNA here is from genome assembly GCA_016586285.1 of Arothron firmamentum. Classification (NCBI taxonomy): domain Eukaryota; kingdom Metazoa; phylum Chordata; class Actinopteri; order Tetraodontiformes; family Tetraodontidae; genus Arothron; species Arothron firmamentum. The sequence continues at coordinate 51,918 of BJFM01002066.1, read as the reverse complement.
CAAAGCTCTGGCCAAACTTAATTGCGAGTTGGCTGCGGTTAAGCGCACGTTTTTCCATCCTGATTGAGCCTTTTAGGTGGACTGTGGCTTAACCAGATCTTGTGTTTACATGTACCAACATATTTATCAGAACAGCAATGAGACGTGCAGAAATGATCAATAAATCACTTATGTTAATCGTCATTTCAACCGTTTTAGAATATTATGAGTTATGATGATATTTCTGTTAGGTTTTGTACTAGCACCTAGTCGAACACACACTCGAACACACACTTCATTTTTTTTCTCACAGGTGACTCCAACGCACATGGAACACATGAATCTCCACTTTCCCTACTTCCGTGTTCGCGTGTCACATCAAACTACCCACCACGGTGTTAAAGGGGCCAGGACACAACAATTTCCTTTAGGTGCAACGTGTCGTGTCCACTTTTGTTAGCGTGGGAGTTGTAGTTTTTAGTCATTTCTTTGGATTGTTCAGTACTGAATTTTCACACCCTGGACAGACTGTCAGCCATCACTGGTGCAAAAATTGACCCACACACCTAATGTGCATGAGAACACCCACACATGCTAGAGGTTTAAACTTCAGATGGATTTCTTTTTTTTGTTTGTTTAATAGCTGAACTCTTCTTACTCTATTAAAATGAAGTTCCATTCATTTTTCATCAGCTGCATTTTTACTGCGTTGGGCCTTTTGCTAATATCAGGTGACACACTGGTGATTTGCTTTAGGCGCCACGTAGCTTTTTACAGTTTGGACCTTCTTTTCTTGCTTGGTCACATTAACATTTCTTTCCACATAGCATGTCTGGTTGCCACAGCAGAGGAAAAAAGTCCTTCGCCTGGGTTCTCTTCAGAATGTGTCCTTTTTGATGGCGTCACTACAGCCGTTTCCTTCCAGGCAAACTCTCACCTGTTGAATGTGACGCCGTGCCATCATCTGTCACTATGGCGACCAAGAAACCTGACGTATGACTCGGTTTTGGCCGCGTCTGTGTCAATCCTGAGCTTTCGCAGACAGAGGTGTTGCTGGTGTGTGCTGCGCGCCTCGCATGCTGGAAGCTTGCTCGGTGAAATCATCCGCCTGTTAGCATCGTGTTAAGTTATCAACCAAGCTAACCTTAATCGAAACCAACGTGTGGCGTGTTTTGATCTCATCGCACAAGCGCTTCCTTCCAGCACCCTGGCGATGCTCTTTCTGTAAGAACACCATGTGGACATGAGCTCTAATGTTGCCAAACACACAAGCCCTTATTTCTGTCTTGGACTTGGGCGAGCGTCAGAAAGACCCTCGCGTTAATGACTCTGCACCTTCAGGCGCACTTGGCAAGGGCTCACAATACAATCTTTACCCCCCCCCCCAAATATGTTTGGCGTTGGAAAAAGTGAAATTAAATCTGCGTGGACGCCGTTTGAGGTCATAGCCAGGAACCGTATCTGCTGTCTGAGGCGGGCGTATTTTAAATTCCGAGGCAGCGGAGGCTTTGATTACTAACAGACACGCTAATTATTTTTCCGTCCTAATACGTCCTGACTGAGTTCCTGCAGATAGGCCCTCGCTTGATCAGTCCCACGATTCAAGTCAATTCCAATATGTCAAAAACGATAACGATGCGACTCGGCCACGATCCGTTTGGCTGTTCCCCCGTGGGTGTCACAGATGGTATGCAGAGAACGACATGTGCTCCTACGTGTCCTTTCATGCATCCTTAGAAAAGTTTTTGTTTTCTGACACAGGCAGCAGCGATGTCCAATAGTGAGATCACAAAGCAAAGCTCAGTCTTGCAGTGAAAAACTGCCGTAATATAAAACAGATGTTACCACATATCACTTCAATTCATAATTTATCGACCCACCTAGAATTTTGGATTTATTATTACCACTCATATGCTGTATCATTTAAAGACTAAACAAATGGCTGTCTCAGGCGCATAGATTAATTTTTAAAAGAGAAATAAAGAACAATTCCGGCCAGTAAATGGTTATAGCGAGGAAATTTATGGACACGCAGCAGACAATATAAAACACTTCAGCTAAATTCTCTGCAGGGCTGGACATCCCCAAAGGATTATGGACTTTGAGAACAGAAGTGCCGTGAAACTATTGTTTGAGTTTTCTGATTTACTCTTTGGGTCATGCTAACGCCACTCCCTCTCTCCATGCGGCAGACGGCGGACACACAGGAGACAAGAAGTGCTTCGCTTTGTGCCGTCGGAGTAAATCCGTGGGTTAAGGCACCCTGACGCGGTTAGAAGTGGTGAGTATTGGCTTCCTTTCACATTTTCGGTGACCTAGGGACCCAGCTCATGGTTAATTTACAGGAAAGTCTTGCTCAGCTACCATCGGGTTGCGCCAGTCTGCTTGTCCACATGGTGTCGTTTTTTTTGTTTAACACTTTACACATGGACGACTGTTGGTACAATGAACATTTGTTCACTGGCAAGTGTTTACATCTTACCATGGGGTCTTGCAACGGACCAGCTCTGAGAGTGTTACGATGGAGTAATCACAGAGTGGGGTTGACGAGCCATGTTGTATAATTTAGACCGCAGAAGAAAGAATCCTTTCAGTCTTTGTCTACAGTGCTTTTATATTTAAAAGAAAACCCAACAACAACAACAACAAAATCCACCACAGAGTGGCCTGGTGCTGTAAAACATTGATTTAATGGTTTGCGGTGTCACCAACATGCCCAGAGAGGAACACTGGCGCACACCCAAGCACATCCAGACCGCACTCCAGCTGTGGTTTCTTTGGAGTCAACATCGCCCCACAGACGAAGCATGCTCCCGCACCACCCAGAACCAAACCGGGACTTCCAAAGCACACTGATGAGTCCTGGTGGTGGTGGCCAGGCCAGGCGGTGCAGTGACTCACATTTGGCATCCGAGTCTTCAGATTTTAAGAAAGCTTTTGTATGCGGTCAAGCAGAACTTCCAAGTCCGCATGCATCCACTGAGTCGTGTACTTACATATAACCCCTTTTTTTTCCTTCTGGATGTTCAAACTGGGAGAACATCTTTTAGTAAATTGCTCCTGTGATGTCATGACAATTCTATTCCGGTTGGAGCATCACTATGGAAACTTTGTTTGAGCTCTTTGTTAGCTAAGTGTCGCAGACACAGTGGTCCAAAGTAGCCAAGCGACTTCATGTCATTACTCAAGACTTTGTAAAAAGCTGATGGATGATACGATTTTCGGGAATAGGTCATCATTTAAAAAAAAATAAAATAAAACAACGCACCTTCTCAACTTGTGTGCGCTTTGATGGAAAGAAAAAATGTACAGAATCAATCAAATCTCGATCAATTATGAAACCACGGAACCTATTCCCCCTGTACATTCTCATATTTGTTCATTCTCAGCTGTTGGGAATCTGGGTGAAGCCGGAGCATGGCACACACAAGAAAAGCTGCTTAAATATTTGCTTAATGTTTGATTTTGTCCCTGTGAGAGCAGTTCTCAGGCTTTCCCTGGGACCAAGGGCCAAGAAGGTGCGTCTGCGCCCCTAAAGACGGAGTACAGCCATCAGAGCTGCCTGGCAAAGTGAAACACCGATGAAACAACCTTTCATCGCAGTGCTCAACATCAGACATGCTCAGGATACCACATCTATTAAAATAGCGCCATTAACAACATTCTAAGGTAAGTATAGCAGTATTATGTATTCATGCCTTCCTAATCGGGGAAAAATGTGGTGTATGAAATGAGCTTGTGGCTGCTTTCACCAAAAATCTCAGGGATCAGTTAAGAGCTGTGACACTGGTTTCCAACAATCACTCAAACACACTTCCTGAACATTGTTATTACTTCCGCCTGTCCCACATAACAGGGCTCAGACCTGTGCCAGCACCAGGGAGTTTACCAGTGGCGATAAGTGCTATGCTGTGTGAACGTGGAATAGTTGTGTTTTCAGTAAACATCCACTGTGGAAAACCACTTCCAGATTGACCCAATTAAAAGATAAGCTAGCAGGTTCTCATACTGGGGCTAAGTGGGTCACAGCTAGGATGCAAAATGTGCCAATAAAAGAAACCACCGACTTAAAGAAAATAAGCTGGTCACACAGATGGAGTTGCTGTGTGCCTGTATAAGATGCACCTGCAAATCCACCTGCATCCAGTCTGGAAGCACTGGCATATATGAAGGAAAACATCATGAAGTTGTTGATCAGGACATTTCTGATCCCAAAAAGAGATAAGATCTGGACACAGTGTGACCTTGATAGTCAAGGTCACACGTGGCGTTTGATCTGTTCCACTTATTGATCTAAACTTGCGAATTATTTTGCAATATACATATTTTGTGTGGAGAAACTGGTGAGAGAGCAAACATTGGCAGGAAAACACAGCAATCAAAGCAGGACTAAAACACACACAATTCATCTTGAAATTAAGTACACGACACCGCAGATTATAGCGAAGGGATGTTGTATTGATCAGATCACACAATTAAAACCAATCTTGATAAGGCTTCTTTGAATTCATGACATTTCAGCTTAAAACTGCGCTCTGGACTCATGTCACGCCATAAATCATCAAAGCAAAATGCACAGATGACCCAAGCAAAAATAACACAACCCTAATTGTACTTAATGAGAGTTAGTCTACTGAATCATAGCAGCTTCAGTCCAGTATCAACAGAGCAAATGATGGTCATCAACAGTGATTGATCGATGGAGAAATGAATAATATTTTTAGAAAACGGAACGCGCCCGACAGCTGTCACCTCTGGGTTATTAGTCGGGAAAAAAGTGACATCGGTATTAAAACAAAATACCTGTTTCCTTGGTGTTCCACTGTGTAAACACATGCGTTTATACCGCTGTGAATTTCAAGCCTCTGTGGTTTTGCGTAATCCTAAATAAACACTGAAAACTATTAATTGTTTAATGGGAGGACTTTGCTGGGATAAAAATCATATTTTGCTTGAATAATGCAGTGTTGAATTAATTTATTTGAAAATGGGAACCAATAAGGGGCTGAAAAACTTTTTTTTTATGTGGGGTAAAATCAACATGAAAACTTTGGAAGCACATTCTGCTTTAAACGTTTTTCCATTTCAAAACAAGACCAATTTTGTACCATTTTAATTCATTTTATTTAGCTGAGGGGGGGACAACCATGTCAGTCACATCGGATGCTGATTCAAATCCCATCGTTTGGTTTTTTTAAAATACTGATGTATTACTGGAGCTCCTGGTTATTTTAGTTTAATGTAGCGTTATTTAGTTTTTCAGGTTCTTCTCTGCTCCAGTAGGATCTACTGTAACAAGAGACCAACCTGCTGTTGTTGAGCTTCTATCATTCTGTCCTCAGTGATCTTGGCCTTGTTTTCTTTTCCTCAGATGTTCCATCTGAGGGTCGCCTTGGGGATCTGTCTTGGGGGTATTCGTAGCACATGTCCAAGCCACCTCAACGACTAAATTTCATTTCAGTGATCACATTTCAACAAACAGTTTTCATGTGGAGCTCCCCGTTTGATATTTTATGGGGCCAGAATCCACCAAACAGAGCTGACCCTGCTTATGTCACACTCGCTTATATAACTCTGCTTGTCTTTTTGAGCAGCATTGTCCTGGCAAACCAGGTACACAAAGTCATTAATGACTTCAAATGGCTCATTAGTTAAGGTGACGTGTGTCTGCTTTCTGCTGATGGACATCACATTTGTGCAGACTGTCTTCCTCTATGATTTAGTAAAATACCTTTTTAATACCTCAAATAGCAGAGCTTCGTGTCCACAGTTAAATGAGTATAAAAAGGAATCACACATACAGTACGGTACTTCAACAAATAGCTGCTTGAGTTTGTCAGGGTGAATGTCATTAACAGCTAATATCAGCATCACAATCAGCTGTGTTACAATGTAATGAAGTGACACCAAAGTGTGAGGCCTTGCTACTGAAGCCATTGTTTACATGATGAACAGTGAATCACTGACAAATGAAATTCACTAACACAGAATGAAAACAATAAAGCCCTGAGACTGAGTCATGTAACACAGCACAGAAGAATAAAGCAGGAAAAAAAAAAAAAAACAGGACGGTGAAGAAAAATGAATATCATGTGCAGCTGTTTTGTGCTATCTTCTCACACAGGAAGTCAAACAAAACAAAGGCAATCCAAGAAGAGAAAAATGCATGATAAAATTGTAATGCACGGCATAATTAATCTTACTTATGCGGCACCTTAATCTTGTAATCCCACTTTACTGGAAATATCCCGATACAATATTAACACAGATGCGCAACAGAACGATTGTTTGTAAAGTTACCAAATAGACCCCCTCCATGAGGAATTCGGGTTTTTAGAAGCGTGTGCTGACATGTGAATTACTGGGGTGTTGAAAATACTTACGTTTTTTTTTTTGGTTTTAGCTCGGCAGTTGGGCAGCAGCTGCTTAATGCTGCATGCCGGATCGAATGTTCTACCCAGACTGGAATCACACCAGGAAAAAAGAGTGGAGGATCCGACTGCAGTGCAGCCATCATGAAGGAAGGGTCAAGCGTTACCGATCGGTCTCTTTCGGTTCGTCTCCTCTAACAGGTGGCTGCTTTCTGCTCCAAGTACTGTAATTTTGACATTTTAATCCTGCAGAGGGCAGAACCTGGGTGGTTGCACATGAAGCGTTTATTGGTGATATTTATGAGACAATAATCAACTCCTCTGGATTGTATTTCTTGTTTTGTATTGTTTTTTAAATCCTGGTTATTCCCATTGGAAATACTGGAAAAGAGCTGATGCCCAACTTTTTAAAAGATGTGTCTGATTTAGCGCGACAGTTATGCATTTACTTCTATCAGTGCTGTATCTGCCATGGCCAGGAAACTGGGTAAGGCCCAAACTTGTGCTCCATCATCCACTATGATCCTCAAAGGCGCCACAAGATTCTTTCCAGCCTTTCAGTTTTGTAGTAAGTCCAATTCACACAGTGTTGTGTTGCAAAATATGCAACATCAAACCTTGCAGCTCTGTTGTTGATTACGACCCCTGTCCCCAAATTTCCCCCAGAGATGCTCGGCATAGTTTTCACCATGTTCAAGAAAAGTCTCCTGTGTATCACAGTGTGCTCAGGGTTTGAATTTATGCGAATTTCAAAGCTTGAACATTGCCTGCGCATGCTGGATTCTCATGTGGCACACCACATGATCAAGGGCTGTCTACCCATAATCCTGTCATCAGGAATTAAGGAAAAATGCAGCCGCAGCCAAACGAAAGCACTGGCTCAATTAACAAAATTACCACTCATCTATTCGCCTTAATATTATACCATATTTTCTATCTAAGCACGCAGTTTGAAGGGCAAATAAATCCCAAGTTGGTCTTGATGCAGCACTTGCATGCAAACCAATCGAGCTGACCTCTTTTAATCTTTGCGGTGAGCGGGCAGCGCTACCCAGCAGGACCAGCGCTGCAGGTGGAACACCTCTGATCCCATCCTGCAACGGTCCAATCACACACAACCGTCGCCAGGTGAGAAAAATGCTGCCATGGAACCTAGCAGTGTACGCTCAAGAGGCTGTTAAAGGCTGCAGGAATAGTTGCGTCAGAAAACCTGGCGTTAAATGCAAACATCTTGCAGAGGTTTCATCACTGAAAATCCCCGGGATGCGATGCGTGATGGGAGCAGAGGAGAGGTTATGAAACCTAAAAATCAATGGAGCGTCATTCAGCAACAGCCTTCATCTTTAAATACGCTAACGCCAATGTTGCATTCTCTGTAATTGTATTTCTTTCTAAAATATGTGGGAGAATCACACTTTCCGTTAATTGAGAAACCTCGGACAGTCCTGAGAGCGTGTCTAAACGCTCGGAACGCTCACACGCTGCAGCCGTTCCAGGTTTTTGCAAATCTGAAAAGAATTTCTTGTCCGAGCATACGACTGATTTTCAGCAGACTTTCACTTTTGTTGAAAAAAGGGGTGGCAGCGCAGAAGGAGGAAGGGGGAACACTTCCTCGTCGAACAGATGCACCATTCAACAGTAGAGGCTTTTTCCTGACATTCCCTTTGGCACATTGTTGCGGTTGTCACACACATTCACAGACGTCGGCCTGTTAATTTCTGGATGTAGTTCTTGGCATGGGACTGGGAATGCTTAATGGTGCAAAACCACTGCGTCATGTCTGTGATATGTTCAGTGAACACACTCAGGAAGGGTTTGGCATTATTGTTCTCCATGTGAGCTAATGAACTTGGCTTTGCCAGGTTAGTTACACTTTCTGCACACACACACACACACACACACACACACACACACACACAGAAAAGCACACATATGCAGCCATCCCTTCTCCTCAAGTGCCTCCTGTGCTGCTGCTCCTGCCTGGGAGGGAATGACGAGAGGAAAATATCATGAAAATATGGCCGCTACATGCAGGTTTCTCTACTTTAGCTTGCTGATGCAAGCGTTGAGCGTTTCTGACAGCTTAAAGGACGTGGCGCGGTTTTGCACGTGCCACCGTGGACTGATATGACTGACACATTCAGTTTGACCTCTATAAAAACTTGATGTCTGAAAAAAGTGCCACTAGAGTCAAAATCTTCGATTTATCGTTTTCTTTTTACATTAACTAAATTATCAACTTATTGTCTCTAATTTATTCAGTAGTTGCTTCAAAAAGAGAAAGAAGTTAACATTGTAAACTATATAAAAGCTTTTGGAGGTGTAATATTGAGGATTTAACCACTCTTTCTCTCATGTGTTATAGAATCCGCTGTAACATTTGGGCATTAAAAAAGAGATTTTAGCTCCAAAACAAGCACATGCAACAGTTTTTGGTTCAGACTGAATCCTTTACTCTGGATTGAGATGATTTCAACAACAGATAAAAATCTTTATGATCCTTAACATGTGTGTTTCAAATGTGGAGTTGATAGATCCAGACTGCCACATCAGTTGTTTTCTTTTTTCTTTTTTTTATTTTAGTTAACTAAAAACATATTATCCTGGTTTATGACTTCATCAGCTCACATCCACATGAATTCCGACTGATAATTGACTTGAAAGTGCACCACTCTTGTGCAACAAAAGACAAGTGACTACGAGCACAAAGACCCTTTGTTAATTATGCTGTACTAACGCAAGTCAACTGTAAAATCATATCCAGAAATGCAAAGAGTGTGTTTTCAGTAAAGATGTTTCCACCATATTTTTCCCATCAGTCTCTCAAATTGGGCTCATTTTAGACAACTTCTGTTTGAAACTGTAGGCCAGTTGAGGAAGTTCAGAAGACCATAAGAATGAAATACGGCCCGACGCAAGCCTTTGAATTCTCTATTATCAACAGGTACGCAGCTTGAACGCAGTTACTGTTTTGTGATTCGGGGGTCTGGAGTGCAGCTGACGACTCCTGCTCCTTTCATCGTATCTAATGAATGCTGGTGGACCACCCTCCCCACTGATCTGATGTCAGGCTCCAAAGATCAGTGTCACAGTTGCATTAACATTTGCGACAGAATAATTAGGACTGCTGTCGTGTCACAGCAGAAATATCAAAGGATCAGCTTCAGCTGTAATCAGCTCAGTTTTGTTCATGAACGGATCCATTTTGACTTACAAAGCTGCAGTAATTAGACCGCTGCTTAAAAAAAAAAACTCTTCACTGAATGGAGATACATGAGCGACCCACAGGCCTTCATCGAACCTTCCGTTTATCTCCAAACCTCTAGAGAAGATGATGATGACTTGACTACCTGGAATGAAACAGCCTGTTTGAAAAGTACTTGTCTATGACACCAGGGGAAACAGACCAGCTGGTCAATCTTCAGGCTTGTCTTAAGGACAAAAAGTCTTGGACTTCATATTTCCTTCTTTTTCAATTCAGACAAGACTGAGGTCATTGTGTTTGGGCCCAAACTCATCAGGAATAGATTAACTTGATCACATCATTTTTCTGGATGGCATTTCGTTAGCCTTTGGTTTGTCTGTGAGGAATCTTGGAGTAACATTTTACTAAGATCTGGCTTCTAAAAAGGTCTCTAAGTGATCCTTTTTTCATTTGAGTAACATTGCAAAGACTATTACTGTATTGACTAGACTGTTAGAGAGATGCCTTCCTCCATCGCATTGCTGTTTTTATTTTATTTCATTTAACTTTAGCGGGAATGGGGAATGACACTATTCCAACTTTTGAGCGCACACTTCTGCTGTTCAACTATCTTTCAGCAGCTGCTTATACACAAACCGCTCCGAAGAGCACAGAGTGCAGACGGTTCTGTTTGTAAGGGACACCACAGCGCTCCGCAGACGTCTGTTGTAGTTCACCGTGCCTGTAATTATTTCTGACCGTTAGCTGAATTTGTTACAACATTACAGTGACCCGACAGTGCGTGACCTCAGTGAGAGAATCACTGCAGGCGAGGGAGCTCGGCCCAAACAGTCACACCAAAACACGGCAAACATGGCTGCAGAAGACGCTGGGAAATGGTAATGCCTTCCAGACGAGAGGAGGCCACGCTGAGGACAGAGGATGCAGAGGATTCACAGCAGCTCCGAGGAGGACTGAGACTTTAGCACCGACAGGAAAGAAAAGACAAAGTTAAGTAAGGTAACAACAGGATTTGTTATGGTCTTGGCGAATTCCATTTTATTCAAGTCTTCAAACGAGGCAATTAAGCCGGAATTTAGTGTTGATGGTAAATATTTTGTGAAGATCAGTCCTTGTTAAATGTGTATAACGGAGGCCAGTGGTTGGTCCAGTCATACAAAGGCTGTTGGTTTAATCCCTGCATGCTACATGTGAAATGGAACCCCAAAATAGCTCCTGAAAATAGCTCAAAGGAGACTGGAAATAGACTCAGTTAATTAGACACAGATTACCTTTGTTCAATAGATCCAAAAAAATGTACCCATAATGTATAGCTCAGTAACCCACACGTTTATCTATTTTTAATACGTTTTTTAGAGTCTGTTGTGTTTAGGACCCAAACAGATACGAGGCAGCTCAGAGAACAAAAAACAACCCTTGTAGTGTAACCCAGGGGGAAAACAGAAGGCGCTCCAAAGGAGGAAAAAACAGTGATCATAAAACCCAAAAACTCAAAACTCTTAACGAGGAGGCTCCACTGCAGGGTGTCCAAAAGGGGTGGTCTCAGCCTTGGGCTCTGGGGCAACATTAGCTTCTCCAGGGACAGTCTGAGCCTGGGACTCTGGGCCGGCCTCGGCTTCCTGAGGAGCAGCCTCCGCCAGGGGCTCTGGGGCAACTGCAGCTTCTACGGGGATGGCCTCGGCCAGAGACACTGGGACAGTTTCAGCCTCCTGAGGAGCAGTCTCAGCCACGGGATCAGAGGCTGGCTTCAGCCTCTACAGGGGCAGCTTCAGCCACGGGATCAGGGCTGGCTTCAGCCTCTACAGGGGCAGCTTCAGCCACGGGATCAGGGCTGGCTTCAGCCTCTTCAGGAGCAACCTGGGACACCCTGCAGTGGGAGGCTCCACTGCAGGGTGTCCAAAACCCAGAACTTAGACCACTCTGCAGGCGAGGTAACGAGCCGACGGTGCAGCTGCCTCATAAATGCCCCTGATTGGGATGAGCCACAGGTGGGCCCGGTCACCAGCAAAGACACAGGCTGCCACGCTCCCTAGTGGACAAAACCAGAACACAGACAACACAAAATCCCCCAAACATCCAGGACCCTCAGACTTTTATTAGATCTAAAAATCTGCGTGGTTCCTGTAAGGTCTTCTTTCATCCTTAGAGTTGTGGACAGACCTCTTAAGCAGATCTAATCGATCTTGATTAGCACTTTGGCAATCTCCTCGATGGTTACTTCCTCAGGTAGCTTTTTCCTGGGAACTTAATTCACATCCTCTGAAGACTCCCAAGTTTAGTAAACTTTGGTTTTATATCAACAAAATATCTATTTTAGAGTCCGTAAATCACTTCATAGCTTGTTTTGTCTCGAGTGGAACACAAATGACTCATTTGCTGGCAAAAACTCTGTGTCTCAACAAACGCCGTCTGGATGTTGGGATGAAATACAAATCTCCTCTGGAATGCTGTAAAACAAACCATAAAGGAAATCCACACGGCTCTTATTGCTATCAATAAATTAATGTGAGCAGATAAGTTAAAAAAAAAAAAAAAGAGATCGATGGATCACAAATAATCTCAAATAAAAGCAGAATGCATGTCGGGCCAGTAGGATTTCTGCCCACATTCTGTCCAGAAGAATGTGAAGCTCATAATAAAAGTGGGCACAACACAATAAACAGGGTTGCACAACAAATTTCTGTCACGATAAATCTTGCGTCCACCTGAAATTTATGGATTTGGATGATGCTGGGAAGCTGGAGCAGCTCAGGTTGGACTGAAAGCCTAAATATCAAGAACGTCTCCCAGTGAAAGCAGTTACAAATGGGTTACGACATATCAGCTTGACCATCTCTGACTTTGCACGTTGTATGACCGGACAGTTTGGCATATTTTGATCAAATTTCTCATCTTGGAGATTATCCTGATTGCATTAGAATTTTAGTTTTTTGTGCTGGTGGTTGTGGTGGGGGCTTTAAAACTGCATGTATTGACCAAACCAAATACAAACGGATATTCCAAAGGTCAAACATCAGTTTAAATATCGTACTTGTAGTTCATGATACATTTCAAATAAATAGATTACCCAATGGTCTATGCAAATCATTTTATCCAGAGTGCACCCTTTTATTCACATAGACTCTATAACATTGGATTGTGCTATGAGAGCATAAATAGCGCAAACTCTCTACGGCAGGGTGTGTTTTGGGAACGTGCTTACGCGGGACTACAAACGTGGGATATGTTCTGGTTTTGGGAACCACTTTGTCAGACTCATTGACAGCTCCCACTCTCTTTTCTCCCATACCCGCAATGTTATCGTTGGGCCGACTCCACCGCTTTTCATCTGCTTTAATCGGCGCGCTTAACCTCTGCAGACTAATCTATCAAGACTTCTCCGCTCCGAAGGGGCAGTGGAGGATTGTGGAGAATTGTTGGTTGACAGATGTACGACTTATACTGAAGGGAATAAACAAGTTGTATTTTACAAGCACAAAAAAAAAACCACTTAAGATTCCACAAAGATTAATAACATCGATACATGTATAAAGACACCAGAGCTTCATTTGCATAACAGTTTCTCATGTGGTTTAGTGCTGCAGATTCTAAAAACATACATGGAATTTCAGCCACTCTATAATTCACATGGTGACTGGATTTCAGACTCATTAATCATTTCGTCGTCACAAATGGACTGTAAAGGGATATTGAATAACGGTGTTGCAACCACTTATATTGCTCCAGACAACACGCAGGCAATTTTTATTTTTCGGTAATGCTTCACCTTCTTGGTAGCATTGGTCCGGAACCTTCAGTGAGGAGTTCTTTTTTCCGCCTCAGGACCCTGAGATATTTTAAATGAGAAACACAACCTTTTACTTACGCAGTTATTAATCTTGTCAGAACCTGGTAACACAAAAACGGAAGTAGAAATGCTTTTAACCAAGATAAATATATCACTAAGATGAATCGGAAATGTTCTGTTTATTCCAGGTAACTTATAAATCACATTTTTAGAGTTGAAGTATTAAAACAGCATTTCACTTCTCTGGCCTCTTGTCTGTGACTATATCACCATCGTGCTGATATCCAGGACAACAGCGTTCCCTCATGACTCAGCATTCATTACATTAAATATCAGAATAATATACAATACAATAGTATCCCAAAAAAGCCCTCGGTACAACCTGGTCCGTCCCAAATAAATTCTTAGATCAAACAAATAAGAACGATTTAAAGTAACTTGACATGGACAGCTAAGTCTGAGGTGTTTGCTTTGCTCTTCCTACAACTCTGTGGTGTTTCATGTGGCAGGTTAAGCTTTCCAGCTTCTATAATCAACAGTAAAAATAAGAATTTGGTCTAATCAAATCCTGACATGCGTGATGCAGACAGAGGGCAGTTTGGATCAGTGAAGATGAGTGACCCACTTAGACCAGAAACTTCTCGAACATACGAGCTCACGCGGCCCAGAAGATGACAGCCGGCAAATGAGTAACATGTTACTCCTTTGGAATTTGAGACGTGATAGTCTGTTTTTATTTTTCATGCTTTTTGAGTAATGGCTAGACTTTCGATTTCAAAATAAACCTTGTGTTGGCCAATTAAATCTGTTGTGTGTGTGTGTGTGTGTGTGTGTGTGTGTGTGTGTGTGTGTGTGTGTGTGTGTGTGTGTGTGTGTGTGTGTGTGTGTGTGTGTGTGTGTGTGTGTGTGTTTTGGATCATTTGTGGATGATAAAAGCACTTTCTGGCTTTGTGTCACAGTCATACAAACCAGTCACACTGCTGATTCTCAGTTTAGAATGTCCAGAAGTATGCACTGATTATTAACAAGGCCTAGCTTGCAATGGGCCGGTGTGGGCCTGGGCGAGCCGCTCACGGAGGAGTCCCGTCAGGCACCTCTTTGGCAGAGACCAACTTCACCATTAGACAATGTGACAACTGCCTCGGTCTGATGTGAATTGGACTTAAAATAAACTATGTTTTAGTTTACTTGTCCTTTAGCAATCATGCCATTCTGAAAAGGTCACATTTAACTGATAAAAACCCAAATGTTCTCAACTTGAACCCATCGAGCTTTATGTTTGACGTTAGCTCGTGAGCTCCCAGAGCTCCATACTTCCACAGCTTTAATTGTATCTTCCCACTTCCATGAGATTCCATGAGCCCACTTGAAAGTTTTCAAGGTTTAAGCAGAGACTGCTGGAGATACTAACCTAAACTGTCCAATTAAAAAAGGCAATGGTGTCCTTGTGCAAAAAGGAGTGCCTGTTAAGGGTTAGCACTGTCCTCTCTCCGATGGAAGGTTCCAGGTTCTAATCCGGGGGGGAGGGGGGCAGGGGCTTTTATTGTGTGTTTGCATGTTCTCCCCATGTCTGGGTTCTCTCTGGAGCTTCCTCCCACGGTCCAAAGACATGCATTTGAGGGATGGGTGAATCAGCAACTCTAACTTGACCTTAGTGTGTGAATGTGAGCATGAATGGTTGTTAGTCCTGCAATGAGCTGCTGACTTGCTCCGTTAGCATCTTCAGCTTACGGATGTCAGAGCTTTACACACTTGCCATGCCGGATCTTCTCCTTTTTTAAATATGCAAAGAAAATTCAGTGTGGTGGTTTCTGTAGTGTTATTGTTCACAATATTTTATTTAGTATGAAGCATTATTCAATGTGTCGTTTTAGTTTTTTCTTCAGCTTTTTCTTTTAATACATCTGTTATTTTAAATGATGGCTTTTGGAGGTGTTTTCATTCAGTTTTCTTTTGATTTGAATCTTTGTTTGCCTGGTGATTCTGAAGAGTAATGGAAAAATACCTCCCTTAGCATAAAAACTGTTGGTTTTGATTGCGGATGTCTTAATACAGCTGTTATGAATAAGTATGGAGTCATTTTTCATTAGTCATCATTTTGATAATCAAAATCTTGTCCATCACAGTTATCATTTCAGCATGTTAACTGAAGTTACGGTAATGATTGGCATATTTATTTATTTTTAGGTAAAACATAATGAAAAACAAGACTTTCATAGGAAAAATGAAGACCAAATGATGCTGAACAACATCATACGCAAAGAATGTGAATGTGAATGCATTCAGGTCTTCAAAGGACGTCTCAAAATTCTATTCATTTATTTTTACTGACTTCATTTCCAACCACATTATCCCTGAAGTAGACCAATAACTCCAATTTATGTCAGATAGCAGCTGGACCCCACATTAGGAAGGCAGATTTTTTATTTTTTTTTTATTTTTTTGGTTCAAACGGTCGCATCCCTCACACTTGGCAAAGCTCGTTCAGCTTTTCAGTAGTTGAATATGAATCTTAGGAAGAGTCCTGTGGAGGCCAGAGTCTGTGTGAGGTCAAACAGTGAACCAGTCAGCATCATCGGACCACAGCTGATGTGATATGCGACGCGATAGCATCATGTTATTACATAATTGTTACATATAACAGCATTACAATATGTATATGAAAAACATGTATTAAAATACACATAACATGTTTAATATTTAAAGTAGGAGTAAGGTGTCTGACAATACTCTTTTATATGCAATTAATGTAGTTGCATAAATGTAATTACACAATCTGTGACATCCAATAACAAATATTAAGACTGCAGAAAGAGGAAGAACTCAGTGAAAGATTTATGGCTGTTATACATGACAGTTTTTAACACAAAATGACCTTGAATTTGTTCATTCAGTCCCACTGTAGCCATAACTCAATAACAGTGTTGTGTTACTCTCCAGATGAATATTTCTTCCTTTAAAGTAAATTCTCAGAATAAGGGAAATCGATAATTCTCCTGATAGCCGGCCAAGGCCTCCGGTTGTTAGTGCAGCTGTATCTGTGTTGCTGGAAGCATTAGAAGCTGATCAGTAAATTTCAATTACACCAATCATGTCCTGCCTGCCGCTGAGCTTTCTATGTGTCATCTCCTTTCAGAAGGACAAAACCTAAAACTCTTTTGTCCACGTTTACGTCAATAAGACAAACGAGTCCACAGAGTCAATAAAAACTAAGTGGCCGTTTATGAAGACGCCATGTTAACACGTGCTCGGGATTTAACTATATTTTAACGTGAAAAAGAGCCTAATGCAGATCAAACACAGCTAGACGTTCTCATCGGGTCTGGATGAGGACACTAAATGAACACTAACATGATTTCCAAATAACAGATTAAAATGATTCATTTCAACATCATATTGGCACCAATAATGCGAAATAATCACATCTGTGTGTGTGTGTGTGTGTGTGTGTG
>BJFM01002066.1:21282-35077 GCA_016586285.1 Arothron firmamentum | reverse complement strand
GTGTGTGTGTGTGTGTGTGTGTGTGTGTGTGTGTGTGTGTGTGTGTGTGTGTGTGTGTGTGTGTGTGTGTGTGTGTGCGGACGGAGGGTTCAGATGTTGCAGTTGGACTGCAGACATCAGTGTTAAGAGACCTGGGGTTAATACACAGTTGAGGATCATCCAGCAAGGGTATTTCTGCGTAATAAGGGTGTTATAGCACAGCACTGCCCTCAGGGTTGCTGTTATGGGACGAACCTGCAACCACACTGACGAAACTGATCGATTATAGTGTACAATCAAAAGAATCTATAGGTTTTTTTTTTTACTTTAATCTGTATTTCTGCTGTGCTCCAAATGCATATGAAATAAATATTTGACATTGTGTTACACTCAACATGATGGTTAAACTAGTGCACAGTGCTGCTCAGTGGGGGTGAATGCACCTTTGACTGCCCTCGGAACATTGTAGCTGCTGAACAGTGAAGGAGAATCATGTCCAGATTCTCCTTGAGAACCTTGAATCATTGGTCAGAGTGTTGAATGTTGGGCGTAGGTCAGTGTTCCAACAGGACGATGGGTTTAAACATTGTGCAAAAGTGGCGAAGGATGGGCCGCATCAGAATTTACATTTTCGCATGATCTTCTCATTGAGAACAGGTGGAGGGACCAGTCTGTGCCAAGAAGCCGGCTCATTTTGTATAATTGTACCAATTCTGTCAAGAGGAGGATGGATGTCGATGATCATCAAGGTTTAATCAAGGTTTTGAACAAAAAAAAAAACAAAAAAAAACTACAGCCTTGACTCAGTTGTTTTGGTTGCATTTGGCAGTAGGAGTGTGATCAGCACTCGTCCTGCTGGGCAGGCCTCTGTAGGCCTCCCCACCAAGGCACCAGTCGGAATGGAAGCCCTTGTGGGACTTGGGCTTTACCCGATTCCAAGCACTGGTGTCTCTCTGAAGAATGTACGCATTGAATGTACGCATTGAATGTACGAAGAATAATTTGGTACAACAAAGGTTTGGACTACGCACAACTTTTGAACAGGTAATGAAACATTCAAGCAGAGTAGAATCTGTTGCAACGCACAGCATAGCCTCGCATCGTTGAAATGAACGCATGCCTACCAGATTTACAATCTGTTTAGGGCACTGGCTGTTAAATATGTCATACTCATCACATTTTATTGATTATTCTGTAGAAACAATGAGGTCAAATGTAAGCAGAGCAGATCCAAACAATGCGCTCATCCTGAGCTGTTTTGTTTCATCCAAAGTTTGATTTCGACCAAGTCAGCGCACTTACACAGAGAACGTAATGAAGTTTGTCTTTGCTGCTCAAAAAGCAGGTCCTGATTTGACACGGATATCAGTGCACTCCATCAGCATGGGCGGAAAACACGCTTCATTTACCAGGAACATTTTTACATCCACCTTTTAAACAGAAATTACTCGCATACGGAGGGAATGCTTGGAGCATGCTGTCAGCGCGTCTGCACTGTGATGCCATGCTCTCCTCAGCAGGACCTTGTCTGACTGGTATACCCTGCTGGAAGGGGGTGTGCGGGTAGTCGCTTAATGAACATTAATGACCAAAAAAAAAGAATTCTCCATGGATGTCAGAGCGTATGTTTATGTATGTTAGCATTGAACTCTAAAGCTGCCATCAAATTCTTTTGCAATGTTTTTCTGCAACTTCCTACACATCTCAATTTTCATTGACGGGCAGAGTGTGTTAATAATATTCAGATGTGCTGCCTGGGAACCATTCTTTTAAATACTGCATCTTAGCTAATCATGCAAACATTTGGCAGAGTGAAAAGATGACATCTTATTAAATGTTGATAAATGTTGATGGTACTAAAGACCTGAGAGCTCCAATCAACAGACCTCTCAACATGTTTCCGCAAATAAGGATGTTGCTAATGTTTGAATAAAACATTCCAAGATATGTTTATGGTCATCCGTTTTTCCATTCTTCAGGATTAGTGTTCGTACTGTAGCAAGGTAACAAACGCCAGCGCGTTAAATATTTAGAAATCAAATTCAAAATGTGCACTTTTGTCTCGTGCACTTCCTCCGTCCACGTGCAATTCTTTCCCATGTTTAAAATCTAATCAGGCGATAAATTGCACAACAATCAATCCATTAGTCTTAGACTTACAACACATCCAGGTTTAAAAAATGGACCCACACCCAGAATTTGGATCCAAATCTGGATCGCGATCAATTGTTAATCAATTCCTACTTCAGTCACACCCAGCCCGAATGAATTGCTGCCAAAAACTGTGAGCAGCTTGAATACTGATGGTGTTTAAACACTCGAACCATGCGGTGACCTGCAAATGTGATATCTAGTTGACGTTTAGCACTTGCAAGAAAGGCCTTGTTTGTGAGGTCAGTTCACGAACACTTGACCTGCGAAATCCAGATGTGTGCAGCGTTTTGGAAGCTTGGGCTTTAACTCTCCGCAGAGAGGCTGAGCGACCATTGCCAAAGATGGCAGCAGCCACAGCGACGATGAGGTGGGCCCTCTGATTTTGGCCTTGGGGAGTCGGGAGGATCCTAATGGCTGTGACAGAAAGCCAATAAGTCATCGTTTGCGGAGGAAACGAGAGAAAATTCCTTGACGGTTCCCCGTGTGTGCATCAGAGGAAACCTGAGCGAAGGTAAAAGCAAGCTGTCACGCTTCCAAGAGGTAAACAAAGTGGAAGCCAAGTTGTCTGTGTTACTGGTCGAACGTTTGAAAGAAAAACTGCTTTTTGCACGGTGTGCAGTGACTAGCACGGTCTCCTCAGAGCAGGAATGTTCTCGGTTCAGTTCGGGGCTCGGGCCCTTTTTGTGTGGAATTTTTATATTCACTCTCTGTGGGCTTCCTCCCACAGTCCAAAAACATACAAATTAGATTGAATTTATGACTGTAAACTGCCCCCAGGTACGAGTGTGTGTGTGTGTGTGTGTGTGTGTGTGTGTGTGTGTGTGTGTGTGTGTGTGTGTGTGTGTGTGTGTGTGTGTGTGTGTGTGTGTGTGTGTGTGTGTGTGTCTCCCCTGCCATTGGACCGACAACCAGTCCAGAATTTATCCCTGTATCTGATCTGCAGAGCATTGAGATCATCATGATTGTGAATAAGCAGTTGTATTTTTTCAGCCTCAGGTTATACCAAAGCAACTCTTGCCAACTCTTATCCATATTTATGCAAAATGCTTGCTTGAATAGTTTTGGAAGTGGAGGTAACACACAGTTACCTTCACCTAGGAGGTTATGTGGCAGCCGTCGTTTATCCGTCTGTCTGCTTGTTAGCAAAATAACTCCATGAATGGATTTTAATGAAATGTTCAGCAAACGTTGATGCTTTGACAAGGAACAGATGATTATATTCATCATACAAAATATCTGAACATCTTAGATCACAAAGCAACTTACTATGTTATATAACCCTGTGTTACTGCTACCATTTATTACTGGTACTGGTTAAGTAGGTTGAACAACCTCCATTAAAGAAAGACAGCTCCGATCTCTGTCTATCTCTCTCTGTCATCATTAAATATGTAGGAGGTTACTATCACATTAGGTCATTCATCCAAAATGTACAAAATAGATACTAGACCCCGGCTCACTTGTGTTTTATTTTACTAAAAAAAAAAAATGCTTGCAAAAAACATGACGACAGAATGCAGGTGTGAGTGAGGGGTAAAACCAGAGGGGCAAAATTACGTAAACACCGACTGCGCAAAGACAGCGGAGCCTCACAAAAGGAGAGTAACAGAGCTCTCCTATTAGCTTTGTTCCTAGAAATCCGCTTCCTCAAACCGGCCTCGGGGGGGAAGCGTCCCTGCAGCACCATTTGGTGTGAGAAAAACTCATGTCAGGACCTTGAAAATAAACATGCCTTGAACATTTATGCCGATGCACATCTGCATGTTCTGTTGCAGAACCTTAAATGGAGTCTTCGGCCTGGGGATTCACTCAGAGACAAAGGCAGATTTCTTCATTTAAACCTAATTCCTTTATCGAACTACCTGTTATTGTCATCGACGGTCACATATGGTCAAAAGTTCTCTCCCGAGAAGATGATGCAGTTGTGTAGCAGATGGAGACTGCTCAACTATTTTGCACCTGGAATATCACTCAAATCGAAACAGCTGAGAATGGAATAATGAGAAATGATTAACAGCAGAGGTTTAAACGGATAACTGATACATTCTAATATTGTTTATGCTGAGGGTGAAAGGCGTTTACCCCTTTCAGATGATCTCTGTGCTTTGCAGAAACAGCGCAAAGCAAACGTGCATGGCACCGGCGTCCAACTGCCGCATTTTAACAGCATCTGCACGGACACATGGACACAATAACGTCCATTTTATTTTCACAAGCTGGTCAAACAGAGTTAACAACAAACACGATGGTTACCAATACAAAGCTCCATCCAAAGCAGCCGAAATACACACACTATAAAAAAAACAATCTTTGTGTTTCTAACATTCCTACCATTTCATGTCACTGTTCTTGTTTACTGGCCTCATTTGCTAAGGGTAAAAATAAAAAAAATAAATAAATAAAAATAACACCAATTTATTATCAAGGAACATCTTGAGCAGAGAGGGGTTTTTTTTTTTGTTGTTATTTTTAACATTCGTGATGACACGCTGTTGCTGGATTTGATTCCAAAGATGAACATTTTCCTGGAATATTTGACTGTTCACAAGAGCACAAAAGGCTATGATCGGGCTTCTGCTGCTTATTAGGAGGTCAAAACTGAGAGAAGAAACAACTCACAATGAAACAGTATCGTTTAGGGAAAAGAAGATAATGTTTCCAGACAGATTTGGAACTTTTTATTTTCTTTATTCCTTCAGTTTTAACCTTTTTTTTTAAATTTTGTAGCTGCAGGACTTGGGACCACCGCTGTTATAGTGATTTGATTACCATCCTTTAAAGGCCAGTTGTTCCCAGCAGACAGTGCAGATCTGAGGGATGAAGACCAATTTTAACCTTCATGCAGTTCACCTGTGTCCAGTTATCTGTCCCACCTCCTCAGTTTGTGTGTGCTTTTTCTTGAATATCCAAGTGAGTCATTTGTTTACCTGTTTGTGGCTTTTAGAACATTTTTACTTTTGCCCCTCTGGATTTTGTATGTTTGGATAACTGGTTCAGACCCACAGCTGCACGCGACCTACCGAGCTGAAATCTGGGGCCAAGAGGCACACGATGCTTTAATTGCCAATGAAAACTACAGAAAGATCCATGAAGGGAAATGTGCAGTAAATGCTGTAATTCTCACTATAGTGTCTCAGTCTTTGCTACCTCATGGCATTCATAATATTATAGAAAATATTTTAAAAATCTCCTGCTGGCCCTCTCTGGGTGGGCTGTTCCTCCTTTCAACTCTGGTCCTCTGCGAGCTTGAGGGTCCTGCACAGCATCTTAGCTGTTCCTAGCATGCATATAAAGTCTTCATAGGTCACTGCTCAAGGCTCCAACTAGCAGAGTGGGTGCAAGTCACATCCAAACTTTAACCTCCCTGCAACACAGACCAGACATTTTAACGCTGCCTAAAGGCGCTAATCGTTTTTTTTTGTTTTGTTTTGTTTTTTCGTATCAAATCCAAGTCGCTTTGGGCGGTCATGCAACGGAAATTAGAGCGTCACATTGGAATTCATCTATCTTTTGCTGTCTGTGCATGCACGGAGCACTGATGTCAACTGTCATCACTGGAAGCACAGTTAGCAATAGCTGCTAAAAAGCTGGGTTCTGGAAGTTCTGAGGTGTCGGTATGTGTCACGGTCAGATAAATGAACACTGTGATCTGGTGATTTTGCACTGAACAATGCTCATTTCTATGGCCAGCATTAGTGAAGTTTTTCCAGATGAAACACAAATTCATGCACAAGTTAATCTCGTCTTCTGTTGCACAAATCCAAAAGACCGGTAGAGTATCCAGGGTCCAGCTTACTTTATTCGACTTGGGAGATGAGTAAAGGAACTTTTTTTTTTTTATTGTCCATTATAAATGTTATTTCCAATCCTGACATAATGAAAGAGACTTTGAGGAATCTGGGCTCGTTTTCAATACAGCATTGATGAGATAGTAGACAAAGATGTGTTTGGCATCTAATATTTCGACGAATAGATGCTTAACTCTGGAAAGAATTAAACTTTTTTTCCTGTTATGTTAGAAACAATATGATGGCTTGTTCCTATTTGATGCTGAGCACTATGTAGACAGGTTTAGTTTAATTTTATTAACATGAAATGACTTTTCAAGTACAGTTCAAAAGGACATTAAGTATTTTTTTTAAAAAAACACATTAAATATAAGATGTGGAATATCTATTGTGATGAGCCATCCATACGCAAAAGTAACCTTTTTCCACATTATTTGAGCAGATAGGTACTGAGCGCCTGGAGATATCAAGTCCTTGCAGTCATAAAACTCCCAGCCTTGAGGCCTCTGTGACCCTGAAGAGGAAAAAGTATGGAAAATGAATAAATGATTCCACAGATACCGTATGATAGCAGGACAATATCACATTATTGTGTGAGGACAGAGTCCAGGGCGCTTAGCTCCGAGGACTACTTCACATTTAATCCTGGAGTTATTCAAATCTTCAAATAAATGTAATATATTCCAAACTGTCTGTGTCTACTGAGAAATTCCCAAGATAAATCAAAGTTTAAGAACTAGTTTGATCAAAAACAAACAAAAAAAAGGCCCGCCTACAACCACCAAATCTCAAGCTCTGTGAAATAAAGCTTTTTTTACACCTCTGTCGACCTTTCGTTTGTGAAGACATGTGAGGAAAAGATTGTTTCCAGACAAACAACAAAGCGCTGGAGCGAAAAGCCTTTTTACACCCTCTTCAAAATCTTATGGTTGGCCCTGATTTATGGTCAATTAATATTTGTTTCCCACCCTGGAGCCCATATGCAGCGGCTGCAGCAGCAGAGACAATGGCGGTGCTGCAGCGCCTGCAACATAAAGGAGCCATCGGGATCTGTTTCTCTCTCTCTTCATTCAGCGTATCCCATAATCTCACTTAGCTATAGACACGCCTGATCACTTAGAAATGTGAAAATGAAATTTATTGGTCACAAAAACTGTCAATGTGCACATTATAAGGTTTACATACACAAGGTCACTTTTGCACAACAGCATTAGCAATGTTAGTCTCCGGGGAGAGAAAATCTCCACCATGTGTGAGTTTAGAAGTGATGCATCGATGAAAAATGAAAATTGTTGCCTTTTGGGTGGCTGAAGAAGTGGCAGGATGTAAAGGGAAGGTAAACCTCTACTCTGAAGTATGTCTAACAGGATTAAAAAGAGCAATCTTACCAAAGTTTTGTAAGTTTTTTAGTGCATGGATCTGCCATCCCAGCCCAACAGACTGGAAATTTAGGGATTTCAAGGAAGGGTCTCCTGTTTTTTTTTTGTTTTTGTTTTTTTTTATGTTAAAAAGGGAACGTGTTTATTTTTATAGGTTCCTACTTGGAGCCTGAGTCACGGCGAGTCTCCTCAACAGACTCATACTTGGCAGCAGTAAAATTCTTATCTATATAGTCATATTTTAAAAATAAACAAAGATCTGTTCCTGGATACTGATCTCCTCACATCAGGTTGTGTTCGCGTTTCTGTGCCACCGTGCGCTGCAGTCCTACGGTCACTCATTCTAATTTCAAGCCAAGACACAATGTTAGGGCTATAAACACGAATTTCCAAAGTCCATTTCTTTTTAATATTTCATTTGTCTGGAATAACTAACAATAATAAGCGCATGGTTTATGTTATTATAACCCTTGTTCTGCAAGTGTATCTAAATTGTATGATTAAGAAATGTTATTAAAAGTGATTCTATTACTAATCTTTTTTTTTTAATCACTTTTATAATGACCATATAAGTTTTCTTTCCTTCCCATCACCAGCTCTGCCACTTACATCTATTTTCTAACCAGAATCCCTTTTCAAGGTCCAAGTTTGGTTTCAAAATGCTGCTATTTCACCCGCAACAACCACTTCCACCACCGGCGTGACTGAGGCGGACACGTTTAAAGCAACGTGCATGTTCCCAGGAAGTGGCCGTTCATTACGGTTTCTGCATCACAATAATGAGCCTCAGCTGATTTTCAATCTTCATCAGCATTAATCCTCACTCCTGCAGCGCCATGATTAGTTCCTGGCTTGGAATGACATCATGTTGCATTGCTTTTTTTTTTTTTTTTTTTTTTTTTTTTTTTTTTTTTTTGCTGTGGGTGGGCCCCTGGTTTCACCTTAACATTGCATGTAACAGATGTTTTCAGATCAAATTTCTCTGTATTAAACATTATATGCTTATGTTATTAGTTAGTGGACTGGTTTCCTTCTCCATGTGTCTGTGGGTTCTGGATCCCTGCAATAATGGCCATCGTCGAGCACGTTTGAAGGAGGAAGAGAAGAGCTCGTGGTGAGAGGCAAAACCCAGCTGAGCGTTTCCATCCAGGGCCTCGTCAGTTGGAGGAGATCTGATTGTCACTGCCCTATAAATGTCACTCCTCTTAATCTCCTCTGTGTTTGCAATCATCGATGTGTCTTTTCCATGAAACCGGGACAGCATCTAAACTGCATGGTTTTAAAAATGGGAAGAAAGTCAAAGCACTGGGGAGGAAAATGCTGTCCGCTGCATTCAGATTGTTCGCACTACAGTCAAGTTGTGGAAGACTTTTAAGAGACTCTTTTGCATGAACTCAGCCTCCCTTCCTTGTCTGAGAGTGATGGATATGCTGATCCTCCTGTATGTTCTGGAGCTGCTCCAGTCTCGCAGACTACTGAGTGTAATTCGGCTGCCCTCCGCCTCCATCCAGTGTAGGAGAGACCCGTTCAGTATTCATGAAAGGCATGTTTTTAAGTCATTTTTGTGCAGAATAAAGGGACACATTGCAAGTATTCCATTGCAAAAGATGGTGGTAACTAAAGATCTGGTCTGGAGTAGCAGGATGATTCCAGAAACTGGCTGAAAGTGTGAATGAAACCACAGTAGCCTTGTTGTTGGTTGTTGTTAAAGCTTAGATGGTCAAACTACAACTAATTACACGCATTGTTTCTCTAGGGCGATCCTCCGGTTATGATGCAGTGTCACATGATTAGCTTGTTCATTTTAATTCCCTGTTTGCTCAGACGTTTTCATTGAACCATCACGAGGTGTTGGTAAAACACTCCGGTCGGCCAATGGCGTGGACCATGTTGGACACTGGGATTGCAAAGGATCCCAAACCTCGGGTGCTATTTCCAAAAGCTTCCTCCCGGATTAATGTTTTCTGGAGAGGGAAAATGTGATCTTTTCTTGAGTGGAATATTTGTTTTGGATGAGCAACAACGCTGGAGCATCTCCCAAGTTTAGCGTAGCGTTTTCTACAGATACTGAACCAGGCCAGCTCAGTTCCCATTGAACCAGGAAAACCCAAAGAGAAGCTGGCTCGTCATCCTGTCTTCATCCACACACACAGTGGGTTTATCGACCACTGAGAGGTGCAGCATGTGGAAAATGTCCAAATGAACCAGACATCGTAGCAAGTTCTGGGTCTCTTTGGTTCCAGCTTCCTGCACAGTCACACAGAGACTCTTGAAGATGGTGATGTTGTCTACCTGTTTATGTTCCAGCGTCAGCCTATAGAGTAGGCCTCCCCAGATCCTAAATGCTGCAGATTTTCCTGCCATTTGTGGCTTGATTTAAAGGCAACTGACCACATAAACGCTCAAGTATAAACACACAGAAGTGCTAATGTGTCAGCTAATGTGGGACTAATAAATTCAGCCAACAGGCAATGAAGCAGATAAAGAGAACCTGTTTACTTGTTCAAAAAGAGGACCTCATCCACTCCTACGGGAAATATAAAGCTGACCTGTCTGTCTGTCCATCCATCCACAGCGACCCAGTCCACCGTAGGGAAAAGGGAGCGGTCATGTGACACAAGAGAGTTTTGTTTTTTTTCCTGCTTTAGGAATGTTGGATAGATCTTTTAGATGACAACCTTGTTATCTGATTCACTGATAAGACTAAATAGTCTTGACAAACAAAACACTCAAATATCCAACCCTGAAAATGCTGCCTGATTTAGTGTAATGAGAAAAAATCCGGGTAAACGTTTCCTCCCCAGAACCAGCCATTTTGATGTATGTCCACACTTAAAGAGGAAAAGAAATCAGTGGAATCAGACGTTACATTCCCAGACACATCCACATTTTGCCTTTTTTATTCAAAAATGTTTCACAGAGGAATCACTCCCTCATGATTCATGTCTGTGAACTTTAAACAAATCTCTGCACCATTTTGGAATTCCACTGGTGGTAAGCACTCTTTTTCCTGAAGCCAAGGAGGCTTTAGCAGCTTGATCCCATAGCTTTGCAATCATTTTGTCAAATAATAAATCAGTCTCAGCTGATACTGAATTCCAGCCTGTTTTCACTACATCTCCCTCGCTGTCCTCCACGAGCAACTGGATCCTGACATAATTTTCCTAAAGGCCTCAAGTCATGACAAAGAGAAACAAAATTAAAGCAGCAAAAAAAAAGCTTAAAAGTGAAAACAAAACACTTCATCCATTATTGACATTTTAGAAATAAGAGGATTGATTTTCATCACAAGGGTCCATGTACGAATGAGCTCTGCTTTCTAACTTTGAGCATTATTTCTATGACAATATTGTCATAGAATTAGATGCTTTAAAAAACAACCTTAAAGTGGATTAAGGTTGTTTCCTCTTCTCTTATTTCTGTGGTAGAAAGTTCATTATGCAGCTATAGATTGAATTATAGTGCCCTCATCTGGTCAAATGATGCAAGTTTCTTTGTTCGCCATTTATTTTATGTATTTTCACCTTAAAAAAAATCTTTTTATAATACGTCCTTCTAAGGTCAATTTCGGGGTTTTTGGGTTTTGTTTTGGTTTTTTTGCAGATTTTGCATCTCTCTCATCATCTTTCTGTGGTTGCTTTGGTACCTGAAGTTTGTTTGTTTAAAGGAACGCATTAAAGGGTTTTTTAAAAGTGCTCCTCCTCTAAAACTTTAATATAGTGTAGAACTAAGTCGTCATGTGCAGTTTTTTTGCCAACTTTACTGAAAATTATATGAAAATCTGAGACTGTTTTCTGTTGATATATTGAATATGAAGTCCAGAATTTTCTTTTCTACCAGATACCTCAACAATAATGTTTTACTACTGAGCGTTATGTTGAGTCTTGTTTACCTAAGTAGTTTATATACTGAACAAAACCATTAAGGGAGTGTTCCCTTAAATATAATGCTGATATATTTGGCTCAGCTTGGGAATTTCTTTTTACTTTGACTTTAATGCTGACGTTTTAAAATGTTTCCTTGAAACACGAGGTTTCTGATTAGCCACTATCATTATTTTTAATTATATTTTTTTAAATATATTGTATGATGGAAAATAAAGACCTTTTTAGAAGTCTATAATCTTGGTGTCACACCCCCTCTAGTGGTCGGGTGTGGTAACAGCGCTGGATCTGTGTTCACTAACATAGTCAAAGATGGCTGGAGTCCTTCACAGATTCAGCTTGGGTCGAGCAAAAAGCTGGGCCCAGCCCGCCGGACAGCTGGGCTTGTGGGGCAGGTAGGGATATTATCAGCGTGCATATATAGTACATGTTGTCTGTGGTGTTAATAGTGAGCTTTTGTGTGTATTTTCGGTAATGTTTGTGCTGTGTCGATGCCGAGCTAGGGCATGTTAGCACCACAACTGTTAGCCAGTCCCCAGTGGTTAGCGTGAACTTAAAAACTACAACTACCTACAATCTATTAAATACCTTTGCTCTGGGATGTTTAAGAAAATGCTGTGGTTATTCGCGCTTTCATGGTAAAATAATATTTTGTCATTTTGAATAATTTAGAATTCCAAATGTTCAAGGTCAGTATGCTGCATTATTATAAATTTCGAGCTCGTCAGCTTTTATTTGTCTTATTCGAGCCACCAAAGCACTGATCCGTATCATATGTGCTGCAGTTTTGAAAACTATTGTCACGGAAAAGCTGTGCAAGGATGAGTTAAATTGTGAGACTGTTTTGATTCTTCTCCGATGAAGCGGCAGCTCCAAGAAGCCCGTCTCATTACAGAATTATATTAGTCATAAAAGAATCATTTCTCATGTGTCGACTTGATTTATCTGTGTTTTCAGGGGGATTGCGACATCGTGCAACAGAAACAGAGAGAACAGCTGGTTTAACTCACTCTTTGTCAGGAAAGTTGATCCCAGGAAAGATGCACACTCCAACCTGCTGACCAAAAATGAGGAAAGCAACCTGTACAAAATTCAGTGTAAGTTCCGCACGGTCATCTCAATTCATCATTATGAATACTTAACATTTTCAAACAAACGTCTCGTTTCAGTTCATAATGTCAAGCCAGAGTGCCTGGATGCGTACAACAAACTTTGGTGAGTGTTGCTGATATCATTCATTCCTTCCGAGTCCTCGTAATGGCGGCTGCACTAGTCTGAGGCCCCGAAGACCTTTTACTCACTTGAGCCACAGATCATTTGGAGTAGTCTATTCCTGTGTGGTGATTAATGACCCAGCGTGGCCTCAGTCCTCCACAGCGCGACTTTGCTCATACCTAACATGGCTGGAGGTCAACAGCTTGTATTTTGAGACGTATTTCCAGGCCTGCTGCATTAGAGATAATTCACAAGAGCCAGCAATAAATTATATGATTGTTATCTGGCCTGGTATTTGTATGAAAGTGAATTTTGCCAGCAGACTGCTATTTATAAATTGACTAAACTACTGCATATTTCCACCAACAGTGAGGAGGTTTTGCCCTCCATCCATGCTGATAAGTACTACCCGTGTGAGCTGGTGGGCACCTGGAACACCTGGTATGGGGAACAAGACCAGGCTGGTAGGATAATATGACTTACCCGGACATTAGCAGCGTAACCTGGTCTGCAATCACGAAAACAACCGGGCTTCTCATGCTGCATCTTGTGTGTGTGACTTTGTGTCTTTTTTCCTCTGTATTCTCAGTCCATCTGTGGCGTTACAGGGGTGGATATCCAGCTCTAACAGAGGTGATGAACAAGCTCAAACAAAACCAGGTAACCGCTCGCGACGCTCTGATCCTGGACCAGTAACTTGGAGCCGTCAGCTTGAGATGAAGCGCATTGATTGCCGTGTGTCTACTGGCAGGATTTTACGGCTTACAGGAAACAGCGCGGCAAGATGCTGATGTCACGCAGGAATCAGCTCCTGCTGGAGTTCAGCTTTTGGAACGAGCCGGTGCCTCGCGAGGGGCCCAACATCTACGAGCTCCGCTCCTACCAGCTCAGGGTGAGGAACACACCTGAGAGGTTATCTCATCGTTTGATTGATTGATTGGATTCTGGGGGAAAGAAGGGTTTTGCTATAACCCCGGCTTAATCAGGATCCAATATTCATCCAACATTATTTTTATCCAACATTTATTTATCAGGCAGCTGTTATGTGATTTTTTAAAAAATGTAAAAAATTTTGGTCTGGAGATTGGAGATTTTTGCTGTCAGACAGTCATCCATGCGGTTATTTTAATCCAATTCACTTTCCTCTTGACGTATTCAGGGTCACACGCTTGTCACGCCTTCCTGGCCGCCCTCACTAATAATATGCAGTGGACGTGTCTCGTGAATACTGTTTCTCCCCTCTGGCAGTGTGATCAGCAAATCGGTCGCATGTGAGTCCAGGTCAGGCTCTTTGACTGTAGTATTTCACTCAGCCCTGGCAGATTACGTCTTTCTAATCTGACTGGAACATCTGTCCGTGAAAAGTGATTCCTTCAAGCACGCGGGGAACACGCCC
>BJFM01002066.1:1715-21234 GCA_016586285.1 Arothron firmamentum | reverse complement strand
GGCAGGTCAGCCTGCATTAACGACGGGGTCTTTGTGTTCTTAAGCCTTTAAGAGCCCTTGTGGGTCATTGTTCCTGCATTGTCTGTTTACCCTAAATCTGTGCATCAAATCTGCTTTAATTATGTTTTACTGTCACAAAAATAATGTTTTTGGTTTTTTTTTCTTTTTTTTCTAGCCTGGAACCATGATCGAGTGGGGTAATTACTGGTAAGGCAGCCTGAGTTCATTTTAATTATCAAACTGGAGTTGCAGATGCACTTTGCATGAATTTGATCCTCATCACACTCTCGTACACGCTAATCCCCCAGAGAGAACCGCTATTTTGGGGCGGCGCTGTCGCACAAGGGTTCAAATTCAGATGCCGTAATCGCTGCAGACGTGTGCCTGGGTTATCCAAACCAGTCAGGTTTGGATAACCTGACTGGTTTGGATAACCCTCCCGGCGTTGCGTACTGGGATCCGGCGGGTCGACGCGCGTCTGCAGCAGCTCGATGGAATCAATGACCTCAACGCCGTCCGTGTGCCTCGTTTCCCCTCTGCTGTTTAGTCTGATTGTGCTGCGTTTTTTTTAATTGTTTTTTTTTTCCGCGTTGGTCTTTGTACCCAACAATCTTTAGATTGTGTTCAGCCTGTTTTGCAGCATCGTCGAAAAATGCCATGGAAGGGAAACAAAGAGATGTAGCGCAATTGCGGTAATTGCTGCACTCTGCTCTTTGGCATCTTCAGCCAGCAAATTTGATGCGCATCAGTTTTAATGCGTACCCTAAACACTCTGAATGTTGTCCAGTCTTTTTTGTGTTTTGTCCATTCTTTCTCATAAAATAAACATGCTTCGAACAATCACAGGAGGGGGAAAACACACTGCTGATGAAATGATTGTACTATGACGGTGTACATTTCCCCCTAAGACGCTATTTATTTTGGTAATGTGTGTTATGTCTGTGTTTGAGCAAATGTCTGACATCATTCTAGCAAAGCAATTTAAGGTAATTTCACTCAAATGGCCTTAGTTGAAGCTTAAACATCTTCTTCAAATTACAACAAAACCCTGGAAATTTGTGCCTCCACCAACAGAGATTCTGATTTGAATGGGTGATTGTTTGCTTTGGAGGAAGGCGGGATGGAGTGAAAATACCCCCCCAACAGCCGTTTACTCACACGAACTTGGCCGTTGGTACGACCCGCCAACGTGCAAGAAACGGTGTCGCATCTGGTTACTGGACGAGATGGCTACCGCAGCTCAGGAAGGCCGAAGCCCTCGCGTCAAAGATAACGATGTGTGGTTTTTTTGTGTTGAAGTGGAAGTCGCTCTTGTGTGCAGGGCCAGAGCCATCGGATACCGCCAGCACAACAGAGAAGCTGTAGGAGGGTTTTTCTCCCAGATCGGCAACCTCTATATGGTCCATCACCTCTGGGGTACGGTCAGATCCCAAGGCCTGATTCAAGCTTAGTAGAACAAAGCCTTTCAGTTTTATTGTTTTCTTTTAAGTCTCTTAATTAGATTTCTTTCTTTCTTTTTCATTCTCTTTTTCCATTGGTGATTAATTCAGCAAGTATATTAAAAATGAGCCAGCCTGCACCAGTATTTTTCATTGTTGTAACAATAATTGTAAAATGCGTTTGTTTATATTTAGAATCTTATTCGAACTTGAGGTTACCTTGACAACCACAAACCAGGCTCGATATGTCAGGCCCCGTGCTCTTGGTTTACTCAAACGTTCACCGCTGTGGACAGTCAGAAGCAGTTTACACACAAACCAGTCGGTTAGTTCTACTTTGTGCGTGACGTGTGTGTTTTGTTGGCAGCCTACAAAGACCTTCAGTCCAGAGAAGACACCAGGAATGGCGCCTGGCAGCAGGAGGGCTGGGATGAGGTGGTGTACTATACAGGTAGAGAAGACTTTTGTCATCTGCTCTGAGAACCTAGCTTAACATAATATCATGACTTTAGATGTGAGAACTCTCGTTCAAACTCGTCTTCCATGTGTGTTTCCAGTTCCCCTCATCCAGCATATGGATTCCAGGATCATGATCCCGACAAAGGCCTCTCCGCTGCAGTGAGACGGGACCCGAGGGGCCGCGTCGTCCTGTTGAATGTTGCATCGACCCAAAACGCGTATCAGGTTTTCAAACAGCGAGCGCTGCTGCTGTCACCACCCTCTGTTCTTGTCTTCTCTCCACGTCGAGAGGACAGAAGACGTGTCAGCATCATCAGTTTCTTTCCATTTACCGGTGCCAGACGAGTGGTCTCCCGTCATATCCACTGTTTGTGCCACGTTGAGAAGTAGACCTAGTTACTGAAAAAGATAAGCAGCTCGACGGTGCAAGGACAGTTGAAAAGTATCTTGAGCTGTGAATACAATATAAAAGCTATTTATTAAATTTGGGATATTTATGTATGTGCTGTGGAGCACTTAGATTTAAAAAAAAAAAAAAAAAGGCGTTTCTGGGTGAGAACCATATTCTTAGGTTAACCGTTTTTCACTCCTTAATCTACTTTTTCTGCGGTCTCTGGTTTACTTGTCGCGGTCAACTCGATGTCTCATTGTGCTGCGTTTGTACTTTTGCCTTTTATTCTGTCTGTGTTGTGAAGACAGCATGCCTGGGTTTCCACTTTTCCTGTCGAGTCGGTTTTAAAGGACCAGAATTATCACACACACACACACACAGACCTGTGAAAAACCTCCTGTGATTGAGTCTGTCTGGCGGCTGAGTGCACAGACGCGCCGCTGCATTTTAACTTCAGACTTATAATGTTAAAGGAAGCATGTTTATCTTGTTGTTCCTCTCAAAGACGGTGAAGGAAGGAAAAGATGCCTAATAAAGCAAACTACAAACACTTTTGACGGCATGTGTTTAATACTAAATGCACTTCTTTATCAGTTCTAAGTACCGTACACAATTATTTCTATTGCCCATTGCACAGGTTATACCAGGTGTGGCAGTAGATCTTAATTAAAAACAGCTAAAGTGATCTTCAAGTCTTCCACGGACAGTGTTTGGTTGTTATATGTAGTATGTATAAGTAGTAATATAAAAATCAACAGGGAAACATCCCTGTGATGCTAAGATTAGGCATAGTGATGTAAACAACTTCATTATAAAAGTCTTCTAAAACAAATCTGCTGCGTGGATTAAAAACAGGCACACCTTGGGTGTGAATATAAAATGTTAGTAACAGTCCAATTGCAGCCTCTTTAAATCTTCTCCAGCTCTTCTATCAGCTCCCCGAAACTCGTCACGTACCAGGAGGAGCGCTCCTTCACCTGCTGCCGGACCACGTTCCCTCCGAAGCCGACGAAGGCGCTCTGTCAACGACAAGAAGGCGAGAGTGTGGCTGCAGCGTTTCCGGGAACGCAGACGTTCAGGCGGCAAAAGCCGGGGCGCTTACGGCGGGAGGGCACGCCTCCAGGTCGGTGGCGCCGTCCCCGATCATCACCACCGTCTTGAAGCCGTAGCGCTCCTTCAGGGTGCTGATGACCTTTCCCTTGCCGCCGCTCTCGGCGGTGGGCTGACTCTCGTCGAACCCGGCGTACTCGCCTGGAAGACAGCGGGGAGAGTTGGAGGACGGGGAACACCGAGGCTGGCGAGATGCCGCACGAGGCGTCGAGCTCTCACCGTTGAAGTAGAACTTGAGCCGGTTTGCGTAGACGTGATGCTGAGGGATGTTCAGCTGGGCGGCCACGTGTTCGACGATGCAGCGGAACCCACCCGAGATGAGGAACACCTTCACGTTCCGCTGGTGCAGCGAATCCACGAGCTCCCTGGAGGAAGAGAAGACCACGCAATCTCAACCGCCCGCTTTTGGTGCGCAACTGCTGTTGTGCGAGGGGGCTGCCCAAGGTTTTAGGGACAAACGTCACATCCTCACCTGATACCTGGAGTCAGCTGGGGTGGGTGGTCCGTTATCAGTTTATTCACTTGTTCTCTGGAACACCGAATGATGGACAGACGTTCATTCAGGGCTGTTTTAAACGTCATGGAGCCCCCCATGGCCTTCCGAGTCCTAAATGTGACGAGAGCAGCAGTCTGAGCATGCTGTTGACACTGAAAATCTACTTTTCAGTCCATATTTGCATGTTACACACATTTCAGTGACTGCATCCCCGACCCCGCAAAACTTGGCCAGTTCATCGATGCCTTCTTCTCTGATGACCGTGCTGTCCACGTCGAAACACACGGCTTCGGCTCTCCGGAAAAGTTCCTTCGTCTGCGAGAGGGTTGTCATCGTGCTGCAGAGGCAGAATGGCACAGTTTGAAAGACGCACAAGCGGCAGCGCACCAGCCGTCCCGCTGCTTTCGCCCGGTTAATGAAGCCCTGAAAAGCGACGGATGTTTTCGGTGCAGTCAAGCATCAAATACGTCCCTTTACTAAAACAGCCATGCGTAAACGTTTTGCACACACGCAGCTCATCTCCACTTAAGAAAAATGTATCACTTTGCAGCCGTGTTGGGGGGAAAGCGGCTTACGTAAAATCTGCATTTGATCTAAATGTAACCATGGACATCCTCTCCTCTTATTGCGTCACCCCGGTGCATACAATGGGGGGCCGGGGGGAGAGAACAAAACAAGCACAGAGGCAGCATTTGGTTGCAACTGGGATTTTTGTATGTTTGATGTAGGCATAGCACAAAGCTGAAAGCTGTCACGAAATAAAAGTACTCAATGTCCAAGTGTTAGCATTGTTTGATGGACGATACCTGTCCCCGTGCAGCTCACGACGCTCGACTGAAAAACTGTGCAACTACCCTGGAGCACAAGTTGAATGCTTTTCTAAAGATGACGTAAAACAAAATGTGCGCGTGTGTGTGTGTGGTGTGTGTGCTTAATACTTACTGATGTAGCGGTTTTTGAAGATTTGGACAGCTTTGACATTTACGAGCTCGAGAGTCAGGAGACGGAAGCGGAGAATCGGAGCTCGACCAATCAGCGTGAAGCCGACGAAGGACCGCCCCCTCATGGAAACATTCCAGTCACGTTGAGAAGCCATTCCAAAAACATTAGTTCTTTAAACTTATGTGCATAATGATTCTCTATATACTGTTGCAATAGGGACAATGGACGTTTCTGTGTCTTTATTCTCCAATATCATTGATTTTTTTTTTTTTTTTTACAGCTGCCTGTCTCCGCTAAAAGTTTAAAAGTTAGTGTCAAGTTGTGTGTGTTTCTTGTGGGAAAAAGAAGTGCTTGATCAACCTTTGAAGGATACAAAGTAACAACTTATTTCCTCTTGTTTATAATTTTAATTGAATGTAATGGGTTTAGGAACAGGAATAGGTCCATAACCTTGAAGATATACAGGAAAATTTGCATGCATAACACTAGAAAGTACAATAGACCATGCAATCATGAACATGGCTATGCAAATAAATGAACGAGTATGAATAAATATTAATACCAACACAAATTAATATTAATTAATCGTAAACATTTAAAGTTGCTTCCTACATCCTTACATCAAAACTCCTTTCCCTTTGATTAAAAAACATCAAATGCTCTTGTTTTTGATCTGTCTGATTGCTCTGTGCCTTTGATTTGAATGAATTTCTGATTTTGACCTAACACCTCCCACTTGACCTCCTGGTCGTCAGACCCACGGAGATCACACCTGACTCTTGTAACTCTGGGTTTAGTTGTTCTGTTGCTTGTTGTGTTGCTTGTGTTGCTGCCCTCCAATCGGATGCCTCTATTTGACGGACACCCCAGTGAAGAACAGCCGGCGGTATTTTGGTCAACGATTTTCCCACTGTGGAATCAGTCGCTGGTCTCCGGCGGAATATGTGGGTTTTACTTTGCGGGTTCTTGTTTCGAACTTGCCTTTGATCAGTTTTGACAGGGATGGGAGTCGAAGACGTTCCCATTCTGGTGCTTGAAGGGGCGTTGGGTTGGTTTCTCTTTGTCTGTCCTTGAGTTTGCACTTCAGAAGGACAATTCTTTCGGGGTTTGTTGTTCCCTTCCCTTCTATGGTTTGGGAAGTTAAATCCTGAACCGATGACATTGAATGTTTTGCTGAAAGTGTCTGTCTCCCACTCTGACCTGACCGGACCCACGGTTTAAGGACGGAACCACCTGCTGCAGCACTGACGGCTCTGGTCCTGAATTTTTGCATTCCAGCTACTTCTTTGTACTTCACTGCTGTAGCTCTCATCGAACACATGACATGGGTTCTTGAATTGTGGAAACATGTTTACCGTTTCATGGAGGCCTGGATGTGCTCCACCAACAGTCTTCCCTGAAGGGCTGTCCCAAAGGACAAGGCTTCCCACCACCTTTTCTCTTTTTGGTGCGAGCTCCCCTTCACGGTGACTGATAAGGAGTTCAATATGTCGAGGTCTTTGCAGGTCATTTGACTCGGTGTCGGGAAAGATCTTCTTGAGTTGTTCTGCTTTGACTACTCTTTGCACTTTTGTAATCTCATTTAGGCCATAGCAGATAAACTCATGTGCTTTCTCAGTGCCTCTAGGCATCTTAACTTTCACTTTGAGTGAGTATCTCTTGGTTTTATCTTTCATGGCCACACCCCCAACCCCATGGACGACAAGCGTAACATCAACACCAAATCAAAGATTTTCCTGAATTTCTGATTTTTTACGCAACAGTCAGTATCTACAAATGCACAACCCATCTTATCCTAATGTTATATTGAATACTGACATTCATATTGAATATTGAAGCCAATTGCTCCCTTCTTCCTGTATAAGGCCTTTGCAGTCACAGTTATTGCATATGTTTGTCAAATCTTCAATATGGAAGTTTTTTTTTCTATCAGGAGGTTTGCAAATCCTTTCAATCTTCATTTTTTTATTGCAGCCATGTGCTAAAAAAATAAATAAATCTATTTTTTCCTCCTCATGTCTATGAAGGTTCTCATTTATGATCGATTAAGGTACATGGAGTCCACTGGACTGCTGCCTTCCCTCTGAAAGTCTTTTAGTTCTTGAGTAGTCAATGTTGTGCCTTTTGTTGAAAAAGAATATTAGTTGTTTTTTTGTGTGTGTGTGTTGTTATCCCCCCCCCCTCCCCATAAGGCAATGTGATAAAATGATTAAAAAAGGATTTTATGTACAGTCAATTAATAGATTAAAAATGCATGCTGTTTAAATGCTGTTCTCTAAAGGGGCATTCGCTGCTTAAAAACATTATCACGACGGTCACTGGTCTAATTTTACACAAACAAACGAAAAAAAATTGATGACAGACTTTTTACAGAAGTTAAAGCAAATCTTTTATTTTGATGTACAAGACAACATCCGGTCGTCGTTTTCCAAACGACTGCGGAACCGTTTGTTAGAGGAGTTCAGGCCGGACTCTATATACTGTAACACAACCGTCCCCCCTCGTGCATTTCGCGAAGTCGAGCAGGCCTGATGGGTGTATTTGAAAAGAGCAAATCTTTAGATTTCTGCATAAAAATGCTTATTATAAGAAAAATCTCTCGGTTTCTCTTCCACCTACCCGCTGATCGTTGAAAACGCGACTGTTGCTGTACGAAGGTAATTTGTTATGCTGTGGAACCCAAGACGCACATGGCGCACTTTAGCTTTAGAAATCAGAGACGTTCTAGTCGTTGTGTGCTGCTTGTGAGTATTTTGTGGTGCTACATTTACTACAATATTAGAGTGTTGACATGAATGTCTTCGTTTTTTTGTTATACAGGAAACGTTGAAGCGTGCATCCAGGATGGAATTTCGCCTGTAGATTCCTGTTTGCTGGTTGAATCATATCTCAAAGGTGACTAAAACTCCATCAGCTACATTGATAAATCATGTTTTCACCCCTGAAAATAATTTTAGTCCAGTAAAATACAGGAATGTGTTTTTATTTTACTTTTAATTCTGTGAATAGTATTTAACCTCTTTAGGAATTACTGAATTGTGATATTTCTCTTTTTTTCATTTGTCAAAACCAGGATTTGCAGAGATGATCTTCTGTGCAAGGCCCCATTGCAGGAGGGAACTTTGAAGCAGCATTCTTACATTTGTCCTCCATTTTGAAATGTCTGGATGGTATGTTCACTTTGTCACACAGTGACATCTTTATCGCGGTGGTTGTCTTCTGAACACACAACATCGAGGCATGGCTGAATTCTGTTCCAGCTGCTGTGTGGTGGATACAGTCAGACACCATGCCAAAGCGTGGCCTCGTTTCTGCTTCGTTTTTTTGACAGAGTGCTTCTTTCTGCCTCGGTCAAATTGTCAGAAATGAGTACAAGTATTTATCTGAATGATGCTGATGACACAAAAATCAACTCAAGGTTGTGATATGAAAATAGAAACAACAAACGTCCCCACACTCTGTTGTGTATTTGACTTTACTTTTTCCATTCGCAGGGAATGCAGTGACGAGCATCACTCATCTGCCCAGGAACTGTCCAACGATCTGATCATTCGCAAAATACAGTACACGAGTAACGTGACCATAATGATTTGGATATTTGATGATATTTTCAGGTTTGCTCATCGCGGTCACTAAAAATTGGAAGACGTTTGCGTCTTCGCTTAGCGCTAGGCTCTGAAACGCACGGCGCCACAGCTGCACCAGCCTCACCGGGGCTTCCCGTGAGTGCAGCATTCCAAGATTTTCCTGCAGCATGCAGGAAAACATGCAGGCATTGTTTAAGACCGGCTGAATG
The DNA here is from genome assembly GCA_016586285.1 of Arothron firmamentum. Lineage (NCBI taxonomy): Eukaryota > Metazoa > Chordata > Actinopteri > Tetraodontiformes > Tetraodontidae > Arothron > Arothron firmamentum. Next base: position 12,601 of record BJFM01002066.1, on the reverse strand, counting down.
TTCTCAAACGATTCAATGGACTGTAGTTCAGTACTGAACTTAGTTGTATTAATGTGAACTTTGTGGCATTAAACCTTAACAAAATGGAATAGGTTGTTTTGGGGGTTTTTTTCTCTAAATGATCCTGTATTACCCATTAGACAAGTGTCTGACCCAATTATGAGCAATAAGGCATCTTAACATACATGTCCAGGTACTGCAACAACATACCTCTTGTGAATAACTGACAGCACGAGAGAAACTAGGCATTTACAGAAAAATACTCAAAGTAGGCATATACCCTTCATAATGCTTAAATATGTGAATCAAGTATGTAGGAGGCATTTTATTTTCACAGATTTTACACTGACTGTGACCTGACAAAATGTCTTTCAAGGTCACAGGGATCACTGGAAATTCTACAACTTTTTAAAAATTCTGTAGTGAATTATGCACGTTTGAGAAATAAAATAATTGGTAAATATACTGTTAGAAAAAGTTGCATTTTTGGAGAGCCCTAATATTTTAGTTTAATATTACACCAGTTTCCTGTTTAAATAGAAGAGAGAAAAGGCCTCATGGCGGAAGAACCATCCCATGGAGCGCATCAGTCCAGTCCCTCACCAGATGTGGTGCACCGGTTCGTCCGCCTCGGACACGATTGACAGCAGGATGGTTTTGGGAGTGTTCTCAAAGAGCGCCGCCCTGTTCTGGGCTTGGCCTTTCTTGACCCAGTGGCCGTAGATCTTGAAGGCGCACGCGTCGATGAGCTTGCGGATGGGTTTGACGGCGTACGGGTCACTCTGGATCACCTCCTTGGTGACGGGTTTGGCGCGGCGGTAGTTGCAGTAGATGCGCATTGTGGCGAGGACGGTCATGCAGATGACCTGCGGGGGGGGGGAATCTGTGAGTGCACGGTCTGTTCAAACCAAGGAGATCTTAATGTCACGTTCATGCTGGACTACTACTGGCTGCGGTGTCTGGGATCAGACGCTCACCTTGAACCGCCTGTAGGGACTGAACTCTCGCACCTCGTCCACAACATACTGGGAGAAGAAAGAGTGGCTGAGGACGTCCCTGGCTGTGAATCGCTGCTTCGGGTCCACCACCAACATCCGAGAGATCTGCGGAGAGCAAACACGGAGAGTTTGATCCATCAGCTGGTCGCGAATCTTTCTATCGATTCGTCACGTTTGCGGAGGTGGCCGACCAAATCCTTCACGGTGTCTGAGCGGTCCTCCCACTCTGGAGACGAGAGGTCGTAGTTTCCTGCCAAGATCATGCGCAGCATCAGCATCTGTTTCCTGTGCCAGAAGGGAGGAGAGCCCGCAAGCAGCGTGTACATGATGACCCCTGAACTCCATCTGCAGTGGGATGAAGGAAATCTCTGTTTTTGGTCTGTTTTGTTTGTTTGTTTTTTTAATCCCATTCACATATCTTCACACTCACATGTCCACCGCAGTCCCATATCCTTTGTGTCCTGCATCCATGGAGCATTCAATGATCTCTGGGGCGAGGTAACCGGGGGTCCCACACACCTCTGTGGCACAGACATGTCAGGCAGAGGTGGGAAAAAAAGCTTCCTTCCTTTAGGAGAGAGATTATTAGAAGAGGACGCCTGACTCCAGTTCCTTTTCATGAATATGGGATTCTTTGGGCGACGTCGGGCATTAGAGTAGATAGATCTGACCTTTTTCTTGAGTTTTAACCTTTGAGAGAAGGTCAAAAATGATCTGAGCAGTTGTAATCTGATGAGATCCGCTGCTCTCTGCTCCATTCAGCAGGTGGGTTAGCGTGTTAGCCTCCACTAGTGATTAACTCCTCAATGCCCAGCTCTAGGAGTGACTGTTCATGCTTCCTACTTACACTCACCGATTGTCTTAGCATGCAAAGGTGCACCCGTCTAAATAGCAGCGCATGACCTTCAGCTGTGTGTCACCGTGCATGTGATCACATGCGCGCATTTGCATTTTGTTAATAGTACTGGAGACATGGGGTGTTTAGCAGCGCTTCAATCACGGACCTTTCAGCGTCTGGCCTGCCTGGATCTGCACAGAGAAGCCGAAGTCGGTCAGTTTGATGTTCATCTCGTCGTCCAAGAGGACGTTCTCTGGCTTCAGGTCCCGATGGACGATGCCCTGGCTGTGGAGGAACTGCACCACCTCCATCAGAGCGCGCATGATGTTCCTAACACCCGCACACATACGACATTGACAACATTTCAGATGCATTTTCCCTTCCCTTTGGAACTTTTCAGGGCAGGAAATGAACCGGGCCTGACCTGGTCTCCTTCTCACTCAGGGTAACTCTTTCAGTGAGGTAGTCGAAAAGTTCCCCTCGCTTCATTCTGGAGGAGAGAAAGTACATTTGCTCATCATCAGCCGCTTGATTTGCTAAAATGTAACGATTACACTTACAGGTCAAACACCAGGAAGAAGAAGGACTTGGATTCATAGCAGTCTTTAAGCTGGACTGAGGAAGGAAAGCCAAGAGAGGCGTAAATAGGACTGATAACTGCTGATAGGGGGATCATTTAAGGGCAAAGGCTGACAGCCGGGGTGAAAGGGCATCAACTTTTATCAGAATATTAATCCTGAAAAAGGTCACGGCTGGGCTCACTGATGTTGTCCTGTCCGCACACTTTCTTCAAGATGTCAATCTCCTTCACCGTGGCCTCTCTGACCTCCTCGATCTCCTCCTGAGTCATCTTGTCCGAGGGAGTGATGTCGATGATCTTCACCGCGTACTCCTGGGAGGTGCGCTTGTTGATGCAGCGGCGCACCACGCTGCTCACTCCCCTGAGGACAGGGGGCAGCAGAGAGCAGGGGAGGGCAGGAAAACATGCGTCAATCACTCCAACTCACGACTTAATTAACTTATTTCCCTGCCGGCTGCTGGTCCAACAGGCCACAGGAAGAGCGCCCGGAGCAGCTCGGCGGCGTGCGACTTTGTGACGGCGTGTAATTCCGTAATCTGGAGCTCACACCAAGCGGTCCCAGGCTGCTCCCCACGCCGAACCACAAAAAGCCAGTTAATGGACGCGGCCTCCTTAAACACCGCTGGCTTATGTAACGGCGCCCACTGACAACAGCCTGGGAGCAAGAAAAGCTTTTTGTCGGGAGGCGTGCTGGGAAAGTCTCCCCAAGTCAACAATAACGTATTGAATGAACCTTTTTTTTTTTTTTCCTGACTGGGTTTAAACTTAGCTTTATCAGCCTGGAGTTACTGATATTCTTCCCCAAAGCCTGTTTTTTTGTGAATCTTCCTTCCCAAATAGCTGAACAGCTTCTGTGCACACATAAGGAAGAGCAGATTTTCTCCACTCTCCTGGTCCATTTCATTCCCAGCAGGTTTGAAGAAAAGAGCAGACCAGCAGGACCAACACTGCCACTCTGAACGATGGCCAGAATGATGTGTTCTTCTCCTCTTCCTCAGGTTCAGGGGGAGAGTCTGCGACTGTTTGAGCTCTGGAATTTCCTGGAAAATCCCTGGAGAACTGCTGCACTTTTGTTTGAGGTTAGTCGCTTTTAGCTGCATACTAATGAGCAATTCTTCTGAGTTTTGACTGGTTTTTAACTGAACAGGTTTGGAATCTGTTCTGGTCTCAGCAGCCTCTCAGACCGTCTGAAGCTCACCTGCCCAGAATCTCCTTGGGTTCATACTTGTCGTAAAACTCCTGAGCTCCCACCCAGTCGGGGATCTCGTCCTCTTTGGTCATGACGGCTGGGATGTCGGCTCGCTACCCCGGCTGCACAAGCGCTCCTCCTTTATGGCTCACAGCAAGCTCCCCTTTTGGGTTTTTCTTTCAAACGGTGGATACAGACTGTTATATAAATGCTGTCGAGTAAAGATGGAAGTTATTGTAACCCAGCAATAAACCGATTTAGAATTATTACCTAACAATTTCATTTTCTGTAACATGAACATGCACTTATGTAAGATATTTGTCAAAAGATAAAGTTGTTCTTGTTTAAATATTACAAAAATTTGTAGGCAAAGTTGAAAGACTTGTTATTGGCATTTTATACATAAAACTTCAACATTTAATACAGAAGTGGAATTAAGAACTTGATTCCTGATGACAAAATAAGAACTTGTACGTCTTGCATACTTCAGTATTTGGTTAACTGTGACTTTGACAGGACTCCTGCTGTCCTGCTGTTGATATAATCAGTCACAGCACCATCAGGAACGTAACAGCACCGTTTGTGAGCTCAGAGAAAGCGCATTAAAGCACTCACCGTGTCCCGTGATCCTCAGTCGGTGTCGTGGAGCGTGTCCATGACTCCTGAGGGGAAGTCCGCTGACTGCTGCTGGGTCGGCTCCGCGGGGCCGCTGGCACTGCCAAGGGTGAGCTTTAATGTCAGACGCCAAAAATAAATAGCTGCTTCTACAGCGGTAGCACCCTCTCAAGAAACTGCTCTGAATTTAAAGAACACCCGGCGGTTCCCGTCTTTCACCCGGAGGCATTTACAGAAGTAGGACTGCCCCACATTTGCAATATTAGCTCATGTGGACTTGGACTTCATGGAGTGACACTGACAGGTGTCGGGTCTCCGCAGGATAACCTTCGAACTTAAAAAAAACAAAAAACAAGACATCACATGACACTCACTGTGATTCAAGTGCTTTATTGACTCCAAATATTGGCTTATTGCATACTAAGTGTGGATATCCATAATCTAGTAGGTAATTTTGAACTTTAAACGGCTGTTTGCATTATTATCGAGTGTGTACTTTGGAGAACTTTAAATTAAACGGGAATAACGCAAATCAACCCAACTGCATCACTACAATATATAAACATTTTACAAGACAATAATTACAAGTTCTACAACCTTGTCCTGAGGAATTAACACAATGATGCTCTCTGATGATGATTAGCTTTAATACAAGAAATGGTTATTGAGCTGTTGTAAGTTCGATCAACCTACAGATCCAGGTGCTTTTCTCCACATCACGACAAACCTGTAGAGAAAATATCAGTCATTGAAATTGTTTTGTCATTAATGTTACTTTCATTTATGTAAACCATCAGATGCTTTCGTAATCTACTGAACATGTGATTTTTTTAAATCTCAAGTTTATTATGAAGAATTGTCCACATTCTATCACCCCCTAGTGGTCGTACTGGGTAGTGTATCTAGTGAGGACGTCACATTGATTACACAAAAAAGTGCAAAACCATTGGCTGTTGTGCCTATATAACGGAACCTTCTTAGCAGAAAATGCACAGTTAACAACCCCTACTGCAGATAAGAGCAAGTATTACATCAGTTAAATGATCCAACAACGTTATTGAAAAGATTTCAATTATACCTTCGATGTACTAGGTTCTCATTCATCCAGTTCACATTAAAATTATAAAAAAAATGATTTAAACTATATGATTTATTCCAAATAAATTACTAATATTTCCAGTAATGGTGTTTGCACTCACCGTTAGCAAACTTGCACTGCTTCAGCACCTCACTAAAGCCCTCACAGAGTCTCAGGTCGCTCTGGCTTTGGGCACATTCAATGAATTGTTTCAGTTCATAGGAACAGGCCTGCTGCTGCTGAGGGTTCTGCTGGTACGCTGGCTGGGCCTGGTATGGCTCCTGAAAAAGATAAGTGACCTTTAGACGTTTCCTTTGTATGGGCCATTTACAACGAAAGTTCATGTAACCCACAACTATAGGCTGTCCCCAAACAAGTGTTGATTATCTTTTGACATGAAGGTGAGTGTTGCAAGATATTTCCTATGAAAGCTACCCTATTTAGTGTTGGAATACCATCGAAATGTTAAAATGAATACATAAACAACCAATGTGGATTGATCTAAGTCAAGACAAATATGACTCTAAGCTGGGCTTCCTTAACGGCAACGTGCTCTTACTGTCCATGAACTAGCCACACTAATCTGCCCAAAAGATGTTCTAGTCGTCTGACTGTTTGTTATTTTACCTGGTAAGTGACGTCAGGCTTGGCAGGCTCTGAGTGCCCACCACTGAAGGCTCCCGTCATGGCATGGCCAATGGTGTGTCCTACAGCAGAACCCACTGCCACTCCAGCAGCAGTGGTTGCCATCTGGGCAAACATACCCGGCTGTCTGGGTGCTGCTGCCGGGGCACCGACTGCAGATGGAGGAGCCTGCATCGGAACCGGGGCATGGGATGGTGGTGGTGCAGGCCTGGCCATAGGTGGTGGTGCATGGCTGTAAAGCGGACATCAGACAGACAAAAAATTAGATAAGAACATAGAAATAACAAAACATGATATGATAGAGAATGTTATTACATGCCGATTACATAGTGTGACCTTCAATTCTGAAATCGAAAACTTTTCACCACATGCATAAAGCGTAGAAATTAAGAGGTGAAATGACCATTACTAACACCTCCATCTGCTAATGATTTAATATAAACAGCAATTGTTGATACCCTAGTAATCGCAGTTACAAATATCAACCATAACGTGAAAATGCTAGCATGAAGTAGCACATACACCTACCCTAATTTTAAAGAAAACTATTATTACCTGGCTGGAGGGGCCATCCTGGATGTCCGGCTTCTGCTTCCTCTTGGCATTGCTAAATTTTTGTTTTATAAATTATGTGTATTTAAGCGTATAAGCGGACTTACGAGCTGTTAAATACTAACACGTTAGCCAACGACTTAACGAAGACAGTTATATGTCGACCTTCGGCGAGTCCGGAACTTTCTATGTGTTGCATCATTTCTTTCACGGGTAACTTCCGGTTACGTCAATTACAGGTACACTTTATGTAATGTATTTTAGAGATTATTCATGAACTAATAGGATTTGTAATTTGAAAATTGAATTATTTTTATATTTTTAAATAACATATAAAATGTCTTATTTATATACGCTCGCTGAACCATGCAGTGTCCAACTGGTGCAACCGAATAAATGTTCCCAAGGTTTACATTCTTTAATCGGCGTACCGGCTGTGAAAGGTTATTTTACACGCATGGGATATCTTAAACATAAGCCACACTGCTTGTTTTATTGATAAAGTTTCCACCATTACAACACTTTGTGTGATTACACTATATACATTTCCATTTTACAAGTTGTAATTTATACCCCATACTCCCCATGTCTGTTTTTTAAATACCAATTTCTGGTGACATTTAAAAAACGATCCTATACTCAACAGTAATGGATAAGACACTAAATATCTTAAAATGAAATTACAAATGATATTTTTAATGCAAGAAAGTTAAAAAAAATATTTTCAAATATTTATCAAACAGGTCTCCAGAATTGTGGTTTTATTCAAATCAGTGCCCAGTTTCTTAAATACCAACACAATTCAACCACATGTATATTTTTTCTAACATGTAAACTTGTAAAACATTTCACGTTTAACCAGGGTTACACAAAAAACTCTTTCTGTTATAACAACTTTAAGTGATCATGTCTTTGTAATAAAACTTATATTTCATAAACTGATTATAAACTGTATGTAGAATTTTACAGCCCTCCATTGTAATTAAACAAATAAAGAAAATCATTATTTATTTCATTTGTAAATCTCATAGGAAAATTTCTAGTCCTTCTTCCCTTTCTTCTTTTTATCTGAGAATTTATGTCTCTGGTGTCCACTGCCTTTTCCTGAGCGGTTCCCCTGTGTGCGTCGTCCTTCCCATGCTGGCATAGGTGGCTCAATTTCCCCTGGTCGTCCCCCTCTGTCTGGCACACTACCCGTCAATTTCTATTGAAACCAAAGATTGAAAAAGTATCAGCAGAGATATCTTCAATCCAGTTTTGATCATTTAAAGTTGTACCTTGTAGATGGAGGTGCTACTTCCAGCTTTGATTGGCTGGATGAAGGCCTGATCTTCTCTGGCCGCAAGCAGAAGCGATGGTGACACTTTGGAGGACCTGGCTAGAGAGGAAAGTGGCGGCACCGTGGATAGTGCTTCACTGCGTTCCTGTAAATAAATATAGATCTCAAACAGAATAACAATGCATATATGACACTGGTGCAGTCATTTTAAACACAGACCTTATGTTTTTCTCCCCAGGCAAAGGACTCTAGTGTAACTTGAAATCGTTTGATCATCATCTGCCGGCGACACTGATGATCCTCTGTCAGGATTTCATTGAGCTTGCCAATTTTCCTCTAAGAAATGACACGTAAATTCTTTAAAATACACATTACAACACAAAATGTAATGAACGTAAAACTGGCCTGATGACATACCCACTGGTCTGTGGTGAGACTGGTTTTCAGAAGGGAATCCATCATCCCTCCGCACGGCAAGCGTGCGAGCCTTGTCTCCACCTGCATTGTAATATCATGTCAGACAGCCTGTCAGCGCTGCTCAGTTGTAGTTAATCAGACGGGAACACACTCCTAGTCTCACCTCACTCAGCACATCAGGGAATTGAGAAGAAGTGTCCATGTCCAGGGCATGCAACAGTAATACCCACTCTGCCTGCACCTCTGCAATCCTTTGGTCCTTTTGAGCAAAATCACCATTTTCGTCTTCTTCCTGGCGGGGATCTTCAACTCGCTGCTCTTTCTCAGACTTGTCTTCTGTCATCTCTTCTTTTCGCATGTCTTTATGCTTGATTATTTGGGCTGCAAGCAGCTCTGAGACGAGGAATTCTAAAGGATCGAAGAAAATTTAGGAAACAATACAGTGGGCAATGTACAAATCCGCAGGTACAACCTGGACTCCAGTCATTTCTCACCAGTGACTTTGTTGAGTTCCGATGGCACCAGAACCTCTGAGGTCAGCAGAGTTGGAGGACAAAACATGTCTGTGAGGAATTTTCTCAATTCCCCAACTAGCAAGACATGGCGTACCGTGTTTGATTCTAAAAACAAAAAGGTAGCAATAATTAATAATTAACTAGTATTGCTATTATTAGGATTAGTATTACTAGTATCATCAGTATTATGGCATCAGCAATGTTAGATGTGGTGGTGTAGGTGTACTGCTGAGTCCTGTCCTGAAGAGGCGGCCCGTCTGTGTTGGGCCATTTGTTTATGGAGGGGCTGTTTAATCTCCCCATTCTACAATTCAAGACATTCCTCCTGGCACTGTACAGCACAGACAACATTGCTTTGTTTGTGTCTTGGTGTCTTGTCTTTTGGGTGCACCAGTTTTTGTCTGAGTGTGTTGGAGGGTTTGAACCGCACTGGGATGTCATGTTTACGGAGGATTCTCCTGAATTTTTCTGAGACTCCAGCCAGGTAGGGGATACTTTTTGGAGCTCCAAAAAGTGAGAGCCCAGTAAAGAAGAGGACGGAAATAAACATCACAGCATTTGTATACCCTAGCTGTACATCTACACCTAAAAGAGAGTGGACATTCTTTTGAGGACAGTACGAGTCAAGTACGTGTCCTGGCCAGAGAAGGCCGCCTGTTTGAGGCAGGTGTCAGGGAAGCCATCCATGTCAAGCTGGAAAAACCTTCTTTAAATAAAGGTGGGGGACGAAGGCACTTTCTATCACCCACGTACAATCTAGTCCTCCACTTTTTCCGTCAAAGATCTCCACAACACCTGGTGACTCATCACCATGTGACCCAGCAGACAAAGAGGAAGCACTGCTGCCAGCTAATTTAGAGCTGAAGAAGCTCTCTGCAGAGAAGGTAGAACGTCTTCAAGGATCAACCTTGACAAGTCCATTTGCTCACAAAGATCTAAACTTGGACATCAGCAATGTTTGTCTGCAGAGATTACTGATGGAATCATAAAGAGACAACATCTGCTTTTGTTCAGCACCCCTCCGCTGTAAAGGCATTGAAGGCATGAACTATTTACCTTGAAGCAACACACTAAGGAAAATGAAAAACATATTACCCTTTGTTGCATGAGAGGCAGTTTTAAGCTCTGCCCATAGCCAGGTGAGCAGAGGACACGGGAGTTCGTCGCAGTCACATCGTCTGAGACAGGAAGTGCCAGGATACCTGAAGTACGACAGGTTTTCACAACAAACATTTCAATAGTTCGTTAGATCCCAAAAAGATGCTCGACGCTGTTGATGTACGACTGCCATTAATGGCTATTTAACTACTGTAATCACCCTAAGGCTTTAATCGCCGAAACAGTTCCTCCACTTCTTTCCATCGGTGCTATAATGATTAAAAATGTACACCTGTTTTACAAGTGATTGGAGTTCAATGGTTTTTCTTCTTCGTGTGCAGTTCTGTGTGGTTACTCCTACAGCGCCCCAGCTGGTCGGAAGGTACCCAAACACTTAGTTTGTACACATCGACCACCAGAGGGCGTTCTTACACACAAATTAACTAAGCAAAGTACCTGAAACAGTGCAATAAAGTCACAATAATGTAATTATACAACAAATTGTAAATGCAAAACATAATAATTATGAATATACCTCTGCTTGTTTTAATATTCAATGAATTCGTGTAACGGAATACAATGCATAGTAGTTTATATTTTATTAATGAATAAACAAGCTAGTTCTTTAAATTTAATTAATAAAAATTAGACTAAATACATCTAGGAACTGGTTTGAATTGAAATTTGATAAATGTATTTGTAAATTTTTTTCTTTAAATAAGTGCTTTGATTTGAAAAATATTACATTTTTTTCCCTCCAAAGTATGATCTTTGAGACTGGTATGTAACACATAATATCTGCAATATGTAATTATCATAATATAGTGTTTGGCAAGGTGCACACAATGATTTAGAAGGCTGTGGGTTCTTATAATGTCACATCTCTCTCACAGAAGATCTGCCAGCAGATATTTAACTGACACCATCATTGTGGGCAAAGTGCTGTCTGTGCTGATGCAGTTTTTTGATATCTGCATTGTGATAACCCTTGTCCATAAACTTTGTGTGCATGCACTTCATTATCAAATTAATCTTTGTGTGTGTGTGTGTGTGTGTGTGTGTGTGTGTGTGTGTGTGTGTGT